>JAVQJL010070505.1:0-12291 GCA_036024295.1 Nannoperca obscura
TTGTGTGTGTGGAAGTTGGTCTCGACCTGCTCCATGTGATTGAGTGCCCTGAGATAACTTTGTTATGATATGGCGCTATATAAATAAAATTGAATTGAATTGAATTGAATTGAATTGAAACTCAACTGTGCTCCAGCTGTTTAAACATACTATTTTAGTCTAAAGGAGTAAAAGTAAAACTAAGTAAGAAAGTTTCATGGTGGTGTTGATGAAGAAATTTTAATTCAACGATTTTAAGAACTTGTATATCCTTTACTTAACCTTATTGATTGATTGAGCGACCTACTGTACATGCATTGGCGACATATTGCAAATGTTTAGCCCTTATGGTGTTCTGTGTATTGCTATTGGCCAGATCTATCCCAACATGCAATCAATTATGATTTCACTTCTACATTTGCAGTAATGACAGACGTGCAGGTGCACAGGCTTATAGTATTTAATTTCAATGGAATGTATTAAGCTAATAAGCTTTATTATACAACGTAATTGTATGTGTGGAAGGTCCAGTGAGTGTCTGCTTCATTGCACAAATAGCATATATACAGCACTGGACATATGTGTAACTGTTAATCTGCACAGTACAAGTCAATGCATACATGTGTATGCATATGTCTATATATAATTCTGTGTGTTTGGTTTTTGTGCATTGTGTTGTATACTCTGCAGTGGTTGTCAGCGCTCCTCTGTGTTTGTCATTCTGTCTGTCTGTGTTTGTTGTCCTGTCCCAGCCTCCATGTACGCTCAGCCTCTAATTAACTTAATAAAGTGTAGCAATTTTGACATTTAGGGGCCTAATTTGCTCCACAGTCGCGGACTAGCTGACCATTGTTGCTGATAACGTGGACTGACAGGATCAGGGAAAAGTCTGTTTATCTGCGGAATTAAAGGGTAAAAAGAGGCCTGGCTTGGTGATAGGTACTCTCCCGTACAGTGTGGGTGTGTGTGTGGGTGGGTGCAGAGAGAACTTTTGTACTTGCATGTGTGTTTGTGTGTTCCTGTGTGTAAGTGAGAGTAAGTGAGAGACAGGCCTAGTTATTACTTAAATGGCTCATGATATAGGCTGATACGGAGCGTCCGCTTGTTTAGGCCTATCAAAATTGTCCATCTAAAATGTTGAACTTGTGACCTTTGCCTCAGGTTTCTCTAGGCTTGCTGGTGGCGCTTCACATGCGCTGTGTTCTGTCTTTGCAAATCTCCCTCTTAATAAAGCTATCAGATTTCCCAACAGACAGAGAAACAGAGACACACATACACACGCACACAGCAGTGCTCTGTTTGCAGATACAGCCAAAGACAATCTTCTCATCTACCTGGGGGGACCTGGTAGCGCCAGCGCTCGCGGCTATACACATCCTCCATCAAAACATCACCGACAGAGAAGTCAAGTCGCTTTCTCTCTCTCCGCTCCTGCCGCCTCCGACCCGTAACCCATTTATCTTGAGATAACTTTGTCAGATTGTCAACCAAACTCTCCGGTGGGAGCTGAGTCCAAAGCCTATTATGGGGGAATCAGCGCAGGCCGAAGCTGGTCACTGCTAAACAGATGCTCCCTCAGAGCACCCCCCTGTCTTGACTGCATTATTGGGGCTGCTATTCCCACTTCCGCTCAAGTCAGCCAGTCAGGCAATCGGTACAGTAATTGTGTTTCTGAAATCCCTCACCATTTGAAATTGCGTTGGTTTATTGATTACATAAACAGAGAGTGGCTATCAGTGAGCAGATGTATGCTTGTAAAAATGTGAGTATAACTGCATTCAGTGTTGTTGACCCCTGGTCTCACTCCTGTTCTTCCTTCCTGCCTTCCCTACGGCTGTTAGGAATGAAATGTATGTACATACTCAATAACCAAAACACTTTAATTTAAGTGGTAGCTGTGTTGGGTTTGTGTTTTGAGTGTGTGTGTGGTGTCTGTACACATTTTCTTTAACCCCGATGCTTTGTGACATGTCGCCCCGGCCAGTCTGTGCTATTCCCGGCCAGGAGATCTTGGGTTCATGAATAATTTGCCACTGTTAATCTAGAGCGGTCTTGATTTACTCTGGGATGCCTTTGAAGCACCAACATGCTGAGGGCTTTACAGGGACAGCTACCAAACTAAGGAGACAAACTACAGCAATAAAGGGAACTGAAAGAAGGAAAAACACAGCGAGAGGGGAATGATGGGGATCTATTCTTCTTAGAAAGTTGCTGCTCTGTTTTCAAGGATTTTTTTACAGATAGTACTCCAAGGGTTTTCACACAGAGATGGAGTTATTTGTTATGTAATGGCCAAGACTGAAATGTTGTTATATCTCTGACTTTGCAATAAGGTGAATTTAGCGTGACTTGATCTGACATTTGAATTTAAGATATCAAAGTTCCCTTGGCTGACTCATCTTGAACATTTCCATGCACACACATTTTAAGAGAAACTATGTTGACAGTAGGGACAGGTGTGGCAATTGACTTTACTACAATTAAAAATATAATTTGGAATGAATCCAAATGGCGTGACTCGACTGGGGTCTTTTACATGAAACATTTTATTGTTAGATTGTTCTGTTAATTAGAATCAGAATCAGAAATACTTTATTTATCCCAGAAGGGAAATTGCTTTTTGATACAGTTACACTGCTCAATAAAGTTATTGAAAAAATAATAACTTTTAAACACAAAAAGAATAAACACAATACATTGGGAGAACAACAGATAAACCTGCCAGACTGAGCAACCAACAGCCTAGCTAGTTACACCCCGGCAAGCTAGCTCCAACCTAGCGAGTTAGCTTTTTGCTAGCTAACATACCAAAATATTATACAATTTACTCCAGTTTGCTAGATACAGATAGATAGCTAGGTAGATAGATAGATGGATGGATGGATAGATAATATGGACATAGAGTAAGAGTGAAAGAGAGATGTCCACCCATGTCATCTCCCCAATAGCCCTCTGTGTGACACCCCAGTTTAGCAGTGTAATGACCCGTCACTAACAACTTTCATTTAATTCTATCAGGGTCAATGTCAACCACTGTATTCTGAACCACTGGCCACAAATGGACACACAGACAGGTGTACCATGATTAATAGAGTATAAATAGAGTGTTCATTTATTCCTTACTGTGCTGCACTGATGAAAAGTTTGATTTGTTTATGAGAAATGTAGAGCTTAATTGCTTACCCCTTTACATGTGGTTTCTTTTTACATTATTCCACCCAGTAGCCTCATTACTCTGGTCTAAAGTGTTGTTTTCCTCACACCAAACCAGCATTTTTAACTGGATTGTCTAAGTAATGTAACTGTAAGAGTAAAATATAATCAAGATAGTGTAATTCTAGACATTTTTATTGAAAGAAAATTTTCATCTGAATGACTTGTAAAGAAAAACTACATTTTAAGGCCTATCTAACTTCTGGATTTTAATGCTGCCTCTTGATAGATGAATTCTGATGGCTACTTTCTGCAGTCCAGCCAGCCTTACTACTTGAAATGATGATAAACAACCACTTTGACAAATAAAGTGACCTACTCTGGAAATGCATTCTAACTGCATGCGTGTTAATGTTGACCGTGGTTAGCATGGTATGTATGTGTGTGTGTGTGTGTAGATGTTATAAGCTGTCAGGGTACAGAGTGCGGTCCCAGGTGCTCTCCTCCTTGTTTTGGGACCAAGCCCCTGAAGGCCATGATGGGGCCTGTTGTTTGGGCTCGCGGGCTGAGCACTGAGATTTATTCTGAGGTGGAATCACTACACTCGTAACTCTCAATAGGATCTAGTGGTGTTTACTGAACATACCTGAGGCAAATCATGGCAAACTGTTTGCTGAACCAGATCGAAACACTAATGTGGTTTGCATTCATGGTTTTCTAACTTTTTCTTGGGAGGGACATAAGTTCAACTTAGTTTTGCACGCCAGGCTATTGTGCAGACAAAGTTAAGTATTGCCTTGAATTAGCTTGCTGGGCTGCATTGTTTTTGTTTCTCTAGTCAAAACTACTTCCATCAAAATCTCCAGCAGACATACCTATAATAAAAATAATAAACTGTCATTGTCACCACTTAAACAACACAACAACACTTAATTCTTACAGTGTCAAAAGATAATTCTATGTTTAAGCTTCATATAACTTATTTATTTTTGCTGTACACAGTTATTGTTGTTCAAAAACTATTACGGCAATAATTTGACCTCTAGTGAAATGCGTTTTTTTTGTTATTTTGCAGAGATACAGAGGACTGAAACCATTCTCATCTACGCTAAATATGAAGCTACCACCAGCCTAGCTTAGCTTAGCATAAAGACAGCACAACAGGAGGAAACAGCTAGTCTGGCTCATAAACTCATAAACCTCTAAAGCTCACTAACTGAGTTTGTTACTTTGATTTCTACATGGATTAAACAAACGTCATAAATAATTAGTGAGTGAGTTTGTTTACTTTTACCTTTGAACGAAGCCAGGCTAGCTATTTCATCCCACTGTCAGTCTTTATGCTAACCTTATGGTCTTCTGGCTGTAGCTTCATATTTAACAAACACGGCAGTGGTATCAATCGTAGTTGACCTCAGACCAGAAAGAGTGTGAGATATAAATATACATTGTGGTACACTATTGATTTTGAATACATTTAATTTTGGGGACTCTGTGATTATTTTGGTTGAGCTTGAAGGGTCCAGACAGAGAAACAACGCTTAAAAACACAAGCACATATGTATTTAGGTTTCTGCCTCTGTTCATTTCCTATTTGCATTATCCACTTATAGACAGGCGAGTGCCTGAGATGCGTATCACCACAGATATAAATTCACTTCCTGGGAACACTTAACCAGGATGTCCTGTTTATTAGTCTTGTCACTCATGAAATGGATGTCAAATACAGTGCAAGCTCTTTCTTATTACTCTAATATTTAAAGGTAATACTGTTGACTGTGAACTGGGAATTGTACAGGACGCACCTCTTTGAATATGCAACCTTTTGCATACAATTTTTTTTAAAATTTGAAATAAAAAAGAGCATTTATTTAACAATGTAAAAATATGAATTTAACTATATATTTAAAAAGAATGCAATGTTTGATGTCTGAATTGTTTTTCTTGGTTGAATAAAGAAAGGAGTATTGTTAAAATGATCATAGCTATCTGTCTCTCCTTGGTAACTCAGGCTAATATTCTTTTTAAGTACCCTCCTATTGCTTGTTCATCGGATTGGCCACCATGTTAGTGTCAAGCTAAGAATGCTTTATTTGGAAATGACACTGTATGTTGTAGTATATGTAACGAGGCAGAGACTAACACACAATAATCATGATAACGGCTATGTGTTTTAGAAGCAATAAAGTGATAACACACCGGGAAAAATTCAACATATTACCTGACGCGACCTGTCTGAAGACAACCAGACTATGTGTGCAGTGGGCGTGACTAAGTACACGCACATCATCAGAGAAAAATAAAATAAAATGGGGATGCATTATGTCGATTTCTTTTTTTGGGCTCTTCTGTTTTGAAGGCGAACGGTAACTGACTGAGACGGACAATCCCATCATTACCCAGCGAGACGGAGCAGGGAGCCTCCACCTCACCTTCCCAGTCAACTGCCAGCCAAGCCAGGGACAATGGCACCGGAGTGGGGTGTGGGTGGGGGTGGGTGGTATAAGATGGAGGACTCGTCGCTGTTGCAGAACGGGTAGCCTGCCTGTCATCTCTGTCTCGTCCACTCTCGCCAATCTCACTAACTATACTCTCTCACGACCCAGGCCCTCTCTCTCTCTCCCTCTATCACTCTCTCTCACTCACTGGCTGGGTTTTCTACCAGTGCTGACAACCCACATATAATTAAGGGCCATGAATGCAGCGCTACCTATGAGTGGAGATGACAGCAAGAGGCCTACCTATAGCTCCTCTCCTCCTCCTTCTTCTCTTCCATCGCCTCTGCACCGGTTAAGCAGCAGCTCAGTGGAGCGGTGGGGAGGCTGAGGGACGGCTGCGGACCCACTGGCCCTAATTGATGGACTCTTATTCTAGGGTGGGTGGGTCTGGGTGGGTATGAGGAGGCGTAGGGGTGGCTGTTCATGGATTGGGGGGTGATTGGATATCTAGACGTCCCCCTTTCTCTGCCCCCCCCTCCTCTTGGTGCATTTCCTGCTCTCTTCTCCTGGCCTGCTTCTCTGCAGTGTCGGGCAGAGACTTCATGTTGCCAGCTCCAGTGGAAACAACAGTGTAAATGTGCTGTATCTCAATATAGAGCCTTAGAAGGAGGCTAACTTGGTGTTGTGTAATGTGCTTTGTGGAATCTAGAGTAGCTTCTCCTGGCCACAGTGGATGAGAGACACCAGAGGTCACCAGAGAGGAAGAAGCAAGACTTGACAGGTAGACTGAAAGAGAGGAGGAGGAAAGATGTAACGAGTAAAAAGAAGACGGACGGAGAAGAAAAGAGAATGACAGGGGAAGGCGGAGGGTAAAAAAAATGTGGGGAGCACTCTTAGTGCCATACCCCAAGAGAGTACGTTTCCTATAGACGTTTCAGTAAATGTGTCAACTGTGAAGCCCTTATAATCACTGGACAACTCAGAAGAGCTATCCCGCCCACACCCTGGTGTTGTTACCACGCCGACGAACAAACGAACAGGGGGAGTGGGGAAGACGAGGATGGACGGGGGGGTTCAGTCGTGAGCCGTCGAGTGATTAGAGCAATTACACGTCAAAGATCTGTCACAGCCAATCACATCTGTCCCTTTCGTCTCTGCAGAGACAGGCGAGGGGGTGACCCAGACCTGCCTGCGCCGGACCGACTGCAGCCTTCACTAAGAGTGTGTGTGTGTGTGTGTGTGTGTGTTGCTAGTGGTATTAGGTTATGCAGGCCTGCCGTGCCTTGACACACTCCGGGTCATTATCTCTTACTAATGATTTCACGGTGCAGAGGTGGGAGTGGTGATGTCATGGATGGCTAGTGATAGGATGGGTGGTTAGCTGGGGTGGAGACAAGGTGTGTTGGCATGTGTGTATGTGTAACCACAAGACATTTATTTGTATTATTGTATGTTGCTATCTGTGCATGTGTGGGTTACTGCTGAACTGAAATCCTGTCAAATATACCATAATCCTCAAATGACTTCTGTTGTCGCTTGCTCTGCTCTCAGTGTCATCACCCCTTTTCCTTTCCTGTTGTCGTACCTCCTTTGCAGGAGCTGCAGCCAAATTCTGTCTTGATCTTCCCATTTTTATCTTTTCAGCACAGCCACTTTTGTCCTCAGGCAGCCAAATTCTGCCTGGGCAAGTGCAAAAGAGACACCTCACACTGTCATGCCTTTTTTGTTTGGAAAGCTTCTTTATAAAAAGTAATTTTGTACACATCACATCTGTTTGTTACTGAGCAATATCTAATTATTGTGTCACTTTCTATAAACAATATTAACATTGATGTGTGATTTGGATGTCCTGTGACTCAATAATGTGCACATATCAACATCACTTATCAACAGCATCACACAATGAGAGAACTTTCCTGTGTGTGTTGATAACAGAGCAACCTATTAGTCTAAAGTTATTATATTTTCCAAAGAAAACATTAGAATCATGACCTAGGGAACCAGAGAATATCATACTGAACTACAACTACAAATACTCATTTACGCCTATGTGTTATCACCATAAGTTCGCTATCAGAAGCCAATCTGCTCCTTTCACTCTGTTTGTTCTCTCTTTGGTTCTCCTCCTCACTCTCTCCTTCCTTCCTCTCCTGCATCTTTGACTCTGCTAAATTCAGAGCTGTGACACCAAACAAAGGCTTTTGGCAGCACAGCACTGTTACCGAGGACTCGCTGGCCCCGCAGATCCCCTGCTGCGAGAACCCTGGCTGCACAGCTCCGAGATCGCTGCAAATGACCCGCGTTGTTGCTGAGCCTCTTGTGCTTGTGTGCTTGTACTTGTGTGTTTGTGCGCATGCATGTATCTCTCAGTCCTGCCTGACCTTCTCTGCTGCAAGTGCAGCAAGTGTACAAACATGTTATTTCACTGTTTGTCTCTGAGGTCCATCCAATTCCACTTTTCTCACTATTTATTCCTCTTACATCTATCTAGATACTCAGTTGCATCTGAGTTATAGCAGCCACAGTACTTATAATCATGCCAAATCACAACATTGACTTATACCAACTTTATATGCCAGGTGCCATGACACAATGACAGGTGAGCTATTTAAAGGGCTTCAATGGTCCTTTAGAGCATCTTCTTTCACTTAGAAGATCACAGTATATAAGTAGGCACTGTATGTTGTATTCAAATATTATACACATACATAAATAACCATGTCAGAAAAATCTATACAGTTGTATGTTTTGTCTTTCTTGTGCATGTGTCTATCTGTGTGTTTGTTAGTTAGTCAGACCATTAGTCTGTGAATGCACCTTCAGTGATCGCACAACAACCCAATGTGCAATCCTCACGTGTTTTAAGTGGTTGTAAATTCATGTGTGTTAGCAGTCTTACTATGAGCATACATGCACAATGTGGGTGTCGAGCTTTCTGATACACGAGCATGAATAATTTCAGGTTATATATACATCACACCCCATGTTTTGCAAATAGGGGTGATTATGAGTGATTATCCACAAAAATCCCTGCGTGTAGCACATGTATGTCGTATGTCTGTGATTACACATGTGCATAAATACAAGGATTACATGTGTGCTGTAGTAGGCCTTTACAATTTAAACCATACGGGCACGCTGCCATTTTTTTTCCAACTCTGAACTTTCTCTTGTTTTTATGACCAAGGAATTAAGTACAAAAGAATAGCACATGAGAATATTTGCTTGATGTATTTAGTAAACACATTTATTTTTTTGTTTTGTTTGTTTGGTATATGGACTGTACTTTCAATTAATGCTTTAAATGCAGTAATTTGTTCTCCTGCAGATCCAGGTCTGTTTGTTAAGTGGGCTAATCTTCCTTAGCCTTTTCAAGAAGCGACCACTAAGAATAGCAAACAGTGACAATCTGCCAGAAACTGTGACTGGCTGGGGCTGGGAATATCTGCTCCAGGCATTTTCCAGCCCTATCTCAAAACCTTACATCATCTATTATTCTCCAGCTCTTATTGATATGTAATTTCTTCTTTTATCCATGTACAAATTCAAAGCGACAGACGCAGAAGAGCAAAGAAGAACAAAGGAACTCAATTTGTAATTTTTTCCCCATCCCTCCTTGACTCCAAACAAACACACACATATTTCTGCAAGTGTGGTGTTTTTTTATTTTTATCGTTCTCAATCTTTGGTATGATTGTTTTTGAAGTTGAAGTCAGATATATTGTTTCTGATGTCTCCATGCAGTCCAGCTGTCACCAGCCCCCAATGTCTACATTCTAGATATTATTTCTGGCTGTCTGTACTCCATCTTGGGGCACAATGGAGCCTCTTTCATTTTCTGTGTCATAATGCGATAGCACAAATTTCCCTGCGAGGCATCACACTATTGGAAAAGCGAATAACATATGTTGTGTCTCAGACTCACCCTTCTTCCCCTTATCCCACTGGTGCAGATGACCAGTGAGTCTGCCAGTGCCAAGGGCTGAGGACGAAGAGGGACGGCAGGAGGAAGAAGAGTGTTCTGGAAACATGTCACATGGACTATCATTCATCTCCAGAGTGTGGAGCAAAATAATATGAATCCTCCCTATCAAAACCCAGAAGAATTAAATTCAGAGTACCACAACCACCATCACTGAACATGGCCCTGTAATGTATGGCCTGTATGTTTTATTGATATTGAAGGAGAATTGTCTTTGCTCTGCCTTGAGGAACCTTCACAAAGCAGATTATCTTTTCCTTGGCATGTACTCCGACTTGGTGCTGCTTTCCAGGAGGGTGTGTGGTTGTATCTCTGTGTGTTTTTGTATTGTATCATGTTTCACTAGATGGCTTGGCCATGCTAATCTTTCACTCAACACCAAGCTTACAGGGCATGCTGGCAGCTTTGTTTTGGAGTAAAAAAAAAGATATATAAAAAACAGAGGAGGATAAATAAGCACAAAGCTAGACGAACTACTGCAAGCTGTATATCCTAACTGCAGGCCCACACTAATGCGCCTGGGAGTAGCGTTTCCTTATACATCTGTGAGATGGATAGGGACAGCTTTGACAGTCAGGTAACTTCAGATGGCTCGACTATCCCTTGATTGGAAGATGAGGGGCGGTTATTGAAGCGAGATAAAGAGAAAGTGAAATAGAGAGCAACCGAACAAGCCAGGGAGCGGGAAAAAGAAGGAGAGTTGGTGAGAGTGTGAGTGGGTTCAGATGAGGCAAGAGAGATGATGAAAAGAGTAGCCACTTAGTCCTTTGAGACGCCTTTTCTTCCCTTGCTGCCAAATTAGCCCAATTAGTCAGAGTGGCCTCTGTTCAGGCTGCTGTCAAACCTCGACACCATACAGCAGTGCCAGCGGTCATTCTCTCTCATTTAAGTCAGGCTTTTGACTCTCTCCTCTGCCTCCTCTCCTGAGCCACCTGCACATGTCTCTGCTGAATGATTATTGTAAGTGTGTACATGTGTGAAGCAAGAAATTCTGAGTGTGTGTGTGCGTGTGTGTGTGTTTGCATGTGTTTGTGGAAGAAAGCTTGAAAGGGAGATGTTCCCTTCAAATCAATCCCCACCTCGCCAGCATGGTGCCCGCGTGTCCTTCTTGTAGCTGCAGCTTCCAAAGCTGAGGTGTGAGAAATCTTTTCATTCCTCAGGTAAAATCTACCAAGTCTCTTTAAAGCTTGCTATCGCCGTAACTCTTTTATCTTTCAACATCTGAAGAACCAAACTTTTACACAGTGCAAAGGAAAAGATTGGAGAAAAGAGGGTGTTGAGGATGAGTAAAGTCTAGGACAATTGCCTTGAGCCCAGGTGCATGTATGTGCTGATTTTGCAACACAATAACAAAGCCTCACCCCCAAAATATAAACTACTCCAATTTTCTGCAATTGTTGAGACTGCCATGCTATAACACAAAAAGCTCCTGGATATACTGATGGGCACCTTCACCCTAGAGCATCTCCAGTGACATCATTCCGTCACCACTAATGCAAATGCACAAAGTCCCTATAAAACAACCACCCCTTGTTCACAAGATGAAGGAATCACTTATAACTCGATAGCCACAGTCATCTTTCATTTCAAATCTCTGGAATTGGATGAAGAACTGGTCTCTGATAATCACCTGCCCACGGGGCCCTGGGAGAAGAGAGGGAGAAGAAGTGGGAGAGAGATGGAAGCAGATGCAGAGATAGAGAGAGAGAGAGAGAGAGAGAAAGAGAGAGAGAGAGAGGGCTAATTGGACGACCTCGTTGCATGAACAAACACACCTGAAGCCACATGAATGGTGGCGGCGAGACGGGAAAGTCACTGAGTGAGCCAAAGAGCACGCATTCATCTCTTTAATTTACCTCACCAGTGTTGTATTTCACCCTGGGCTCTGTCACAGGGAAGCCAAACACAGTTCTGACCGGCTGAGATGAAGGAGGAAGTCTGTTTACCTGTGTGTGTATGTGTGTCTGTGTGTATGTGTGTGTGTGTAGCTAATAATTTGTCAAGGCTCAGAGGCCTTCTAATGTATGGCAAATACACACAGTGCCACTTAGGTGCTCCTACGCACCTTGCCTTAGGATACCAGGTCTTCTTTGTTTGCAGCACAATAACAACATAGCTGAATGAGTTAGAGCTAACATGAGCTGAACGTGGATAACGAGCATCATCATCACCTGGACCTTGATGGAATGTACTACCTTTTATCAGTTTAAGCAATCCATCTATCTACTGTAAATACACCCCTTTTAACTTTTTAATAGTTTTATCGCGGTAATCATTTTCCATCAAGTCTGCTGACATCGCCTGTCAGAATCCTGTCCAAACAGAGTATGATTGTTTAAGGCTAATGATGATGTTGTTGGATCTGTGTCAAAACCTGTTTAAAAAATGATCTGAAATGTGATGATGGATGAGTAGGTACAAATCGACACCCTCTTTGTAAAAAAAAAAAGAAAAGAAAAATAATAATGCACAGACACACTGAATTTATTTTTTAAAGGTAAGTACAGTAATGGAGTGCTACTGTCTGTGATTGGTTATGCCCACATTATATTAGAGGTGTGGTTGGCTGTTTTGGATGTGTGGGTTGTTTCATTCAGAGGCTGGGATGTGACCTGATGAGAGGAGAATGGAAGGAATGGAAGGAATGTGTGTGTGTGTGTGTGTGTGTGTGTGTGTGTGCTTACGGGTGGTTGTGATATTGTGTGTGTCTGTCTACAAGTGTGTGCCAGACTGAATGCT
>JAVQJL010070518.1:0-15137 GCA_036024295.1 Nannoperca obscura
GTGCTGTTGTATTCCCGGAACAAATGAGTCTTTAGTCTTTTCTTGAAAGTGGTCAGAGAGGTTGTTTCTCTGACGGATGTGGGGAGCTGGTTCCACCACTGGGGAGCCAGACAGGAGAAAAGTCTTGAATGTGAGCGGGTGTCCCTGAGAGAGCGAACCGCCAGGCGGTTCTGTGAGGCGGACCGTAGTTGGTGGACGGGGGTGTAAGGCTGGAGGATGGTCTGGATGTAGGTTGGTGCAGTCCTGTTCACTGCTTGGAAGGCCAGTAGTTACACTGTTACACTAGTTACCACACCGTTTGATACCGTAAACTACTGCAGTTGACACAATCGGACCACAAAAATGCTACCTCTTTGATGTGAGTGTCATACACCTCTGCAGTGACATAGCTATTTCAAACACGACCATGATGAATGACCGACTCTAGAATGAGCCAACTTACTGGCAATGAAACAATAATGATAAGAACTGAGGGCTCAGGTGCTC
The DNA here is from genome assembly GCA_036024295.1 of Nannoperca obscura. NCBI lineage: Eukaryota > Metazoa > Chordata > Actinopteri > Centrarchiformes > Percichthyidae > Nannoperca > Nannoperca obscura. Next base: position 487 of record JAVQJL010070518.1, read on the forward strand.
AATGCTATCCTTATCTTCTTTCACTCCTCATCCCCCCCCCCCCGCCTGCCTTACACTTCCCTTTACTTGGGCATTGTCCTCCATCTTACTCTCTCCTTAATTTCTCTCAGACAATCTGCTGCACACTGATTTACACATATTTATTCTTTGGGAGTTTTACAGAACAACCACGCTGCATATGCTGTACTTTACATCCATTACTGCTATCCAATTTCAAAGCATCTCGTAAAATTGTAGACTCGTTTTGTGTCTTCCAGGCAGCCATTTGTATTATTTTATCTTTGTAAAGACCATCTTGTATGTTTCCCCCCGGTCTTTTTCCCAGATGTTTCCTATTATTTGTCTCATAAGGGCAAAAAGGCATTATTTTTATTTATGATGATGCCTCTGTTTATTGTTTGTCTTCTAAATTAGATTTTCTAATAAGGCAGCATGTATTTGCATGTTTACATTTCATACATATGCCAAATTAGCTATTAGCCCATCCTGATTGCAATGCACCCATGGATGTAGAGACGGCTATTGCTGGATTACTTTGATAGTGAAAAAAACTTAAAAGTCAAGTTCTGAATGAATCATGATTTCTAAGAGGATTTATAGATGTTTATTTGCAATGGGTAAATACTACTAAAGCTATAGATAATGCTATCTTCAGAAAGTGTAAGTCACACTGAATCTAAAAATTAAAAAAACAACATTGACCAACTTCCCATTGTTTTTAGAACACCGGCATGACCGATCCCATTCACCTCATACCTCACACTATCTTCGCCTCAACTGTCACAAGCAAGTTTTAAATCTCTGAAAGTCAATTTTCATACTGAAGTTTCATGATCTAAAACTATGTTTAAAAAAGTATATAAGATTTATAGCTGATGGGTAACATATGCACAACCAGGTGCATGGTCTTTCCTCCTCTCACCGGCCTTGCTGATGCGCAGTGGGTACTGTGTGGAGTTGAGCACCTCGTCTTCATCTTGTTCATCGAAGACATGGCACTGGCGCAGATACGGGGTGAGTTTGGCTGGGTTGAGGATGCGTGTGAGCTTGTGCCGTACCCCCTCCACGCGATCCCAGAGCTCCTCGCAGCGCTCCTCTGACCAGGGGGGACAAGATGGCACCTCCTCCTGAGCAATGTCCCCCTCGTCTGCCCAAGCTGTGACACCTGCAAGGGGTCGAAAATTAAATTTAAAAGCAGTTCAGGAAGATTGAGTACTAAAACCAGAACAGTTTTGTTTCTGTGGACCAAGTCTCTTAAACCATCACACTTCAGCCCTGAGGGGCAGATTTATAGACATGTCCAGTCCTAGACAAAATATTTTTCCATGGAGAAATTCATTGGCATTTGTTTATGTCTGACTAGGCTTATCTGTATCTCTGCAACTCTCAGCCATCAAAAGTGGGCCATTACAGTTTGTTACTGTGATTTCAAAACAGTCTGTCTGCTTTTCAACACAAAGATAAGACATCTGCAGCAACCATATGAGGCCCCTTTGTGAAATATTTTTTAATTCCTCTAAAGAACGCTGAGGGGGATTTTCTCCCTGCTAAACACAAGTCTGACAAAATAACTTCAAGCCATTTCCCCACTTGGACAGCAAGTACAGTGTTAAATCCAATAAGAGGACCCATCATTGTTTGCATCAATGAACAAAAACTCATATTTCATACAAAGTGTTTGTTAACACAACAGCAGCAGTGGATTTATGCACTGTTTAATTCCTGTAGAGAAAAAGGGGTTCTGCTGTTATCAGGGTCATAAACTATAGTATGTGTGTTTGTGTGTGTGGGCGGGGGGTCACTTTGTGGGTCAGTGTCTCATAACGCAGGAATGACAATACTGATGTGACTCATATTGACCACCTAAAGACTCACCAGGGGGCAGCAGACAGAAGATTTCACAGCCCCATTAAATTCACAAGACAGTGAAAGTGAATGAAATTCACAGGAGTTTGTTAAAACAGCAGCTACATATTTAGCTAACTAACGTTTTTTCTGATAGTCTAAATGTAATAGTACCAGTGAGTAAAAACCTTTTACCAGCCCTCCAAACCCATTGAGAAATGGTTGAACAATCCACATTATAACAACATAAGCCCCCCAAAGCTGTGTTGGTCCAACATCCCATGTCTCACTTCTGTTGGTTTAACAAATGCAGTCCATTATAATCACAGAGAGGTCCAAGTCACCAGTTTCTGTCTCATCTCACTGCAGTCTGAAATGCAATGCAGTCTGATGATTTCTTTCTTTCTTTGGTTGTTTTGGCAGCTGATCAGCCTAAGATTAGTCTTTATTTGTGACATTTTATCAAATCAGTTCTAAAAAAACCCTGCAGATTGATCAACCATGAAAATCACCCTAAAAGTAAATCTCCTCAGGGTCTCTCTGTTGTTACCCATCCATGTTATTTACTCATAGTTGCCTTCTGCTCTGTGGAACCGATTGGACCTATCTGAGCTAACAGGCAGGCTCAGGCAGGTCTGGATGCTCTGGAATCTCTGTCTTTACACATAAACACCCTTGAGACATTGTCCTCGTGTGATTACCACTTTACTACTTCTTACGCTCAAAGTAGTAGAAAACACTCACCAAAACTGGAATACTCTTCTGTAGCTACCATTACATTTTTATTAGAAAATGATTGATTCAGTGAAAACTGAAAAAAACGACTTATGTGTTATCTGCTGATCAGGTAATATGTTCCAACAAGAAGGCTGTTGCAGAAGATGTAGGTTGATGTCATCAATTTGTTTCCTTTCTCTTTTTTTTTGTTATCAGGTAATTTATCTCTTAAGAAAAAGCAGCATAGTTTGGAATATTGCAGATAAGAGATGCATTTTTTTTATTTGTCATGATGGAAAATATACCATACAAAAATATATTAGTTTAGCTAAATTACCAGGAGTTTATATTATTGTGTTAACCGTTTTAACAAAAGAGCTTTTGGAGAAATGTGTCAAATCAAATGATAATTGATGCAACAAAAATTGCATCGTACCTTGAATGATTATTACATAAATATTTTTTTCGTACATCGTCACTGAATGCTTTCCATCTAGAAAATACCAATCATTATGATCCACAGTGGACATAGTATTAAAAATCTACACATCTGAGGATTGGACATAATGTGGTAGATTATTGTAAGAGATGAGAGAGTTAAAAATGCCCATGTTATCGCTGTGCTTCAGAGAGAGCAGTCTATTTCATGGTGTTGACACAAACCGGGACCCAGACCTGAGAACCTGATAAGCAGTGATACGGTTCTCCCTGGTGAACATGTAGCACAGCATTACTGCCATAAAGCGTCCTTATATGGTGACTGATTGATAAAAGTGTCGTAAGTCTGTCAATCATTTCCCAGAGGCACATTTCAGACGAAACGTGAGCGTATAGGAAAAGAGTAAACATCTGAAATCTTAAATGCTGGCTTACCGCTCATGTCGTGAACCTGCTTGAAGCTGTTCCGAAGGTGTTTAATCAAGCCCTCCACATTACAGTCAAGGTCCAGAGACGAGTCGGAGTGAAACCGAGCAGTGAGGTCGGGGCGTGTGGGAGCCACCTGACTGGAGAGCAGCGCAGCGCAAGGGTCCTCCTTTACGCACACCTTAGCGCACTCAGCTCCTCCACCCTCCGTCAATAAACAGCCAATCGACAGCCAAGAAGAACGAAAACGCAGAGCCACTTATCACCACAGCACAGCTGATTTCCTGTACCATTACTTGTTACTGGTCAGGAAAACTAATGTCTCTCTGTATAGTCCTTAAGCCACAAGATGGCGCTTTCAACCAGTGATTGCTCGCTCATAAAGCTGTCGCCTGTAATATTGCAAACTATTCTCTGAGGTGAGTAAAAAGTATCCCCATCCCCTTTAAACTGTGAGTTTTGTCGTGGGGGCTTGTCACAGACATATATTAAACACTTAAAGACATACTGACTCATTAACTCTGTGAGTCACTTTCCAGGTGAAATCAGAAAATAGCTTCTCACCTTGTAAGACTACAGAAGAGACAGCATAGTGCCCTGGAGGAGAGCAGGTTAATCACCAGCCCTGCCAGAGGAAATCTGAGTGTCTGGTACAATGAAACACAATGACACAGAGATTCATCCCCACTATTTTTTAAAAATACTTTCCCACAACACCCACTGCATGTCTGCAATTAATGGAGTATTTAATAAGTGGGAGTGAGTAGCTGACTCATACTGTTTGATTTAGAGTACTAGAAGATAACTCACCACTGCTTAATAAGGGTTTTTGATTAAACCAGCAAGTGACGTAAAGGTGAAAACAAGGCGAGGCACCAAAAAAAGCATTATCCCAATGAGTGTGATAATTACAGGTCATACTCGTTTAGCAGCAGGTGAAAGACTGCGGCCTTTTGAGCATTAAATAAAAAGAGAAATGATAAACTAAGTGGGTAGATACTGTACATCATTTTGGAGAGTAACTTCTCTTCCTCCTCCTCTTCCAAGGCAGCTGGGTAACTTGAGTGTGGGGCGAAGACCAAGTGAAGGGTGTGGTGTGAACTGTGTCTTTCAGCTACAGTATGTAATAGACAGACAGGAAATATGGGGGTGCTTGGCAGAACAATGTGTCCTTTTCTTGGCATGTGGACAGGAAAGGTCATGCTGCCCTCTGTCTCTGGGCCTTCCCTGAATTAACAGGCCTACTGTCAGTACTGTTGCTGAGAGATAGTGTCTTTTAATGTAGACAGAGGATGTAAAGGAGATATTATATTATGCACCTTATACACTGCAGGAAGCGTCCTCTGAATAAAGTGGTTAGGTAGTTGCTTGTGCAGAAAAGAATACAGTCTTTGCATCAGGCCTTGGCCACACTTAGTATGTGGCAACCTGCACCATTTCATTTTATACTATCACTGAAGGATCTGTAGCTGTAAACATATCACAGAGGTCTACAAATTTACTTGAGCATGACATGACTGTGTTATCTTAACCATGTGTGTGGATATGGTATCATTTTATGAGCTTTTATTTGATTCCCTGGGAATTGATTGTGAGAACTTACAGACAGGAAATAAACTAGGTCTTATAAATAACTCTATTTCCTCCCTGTGCTTTTATCGTACCTCATGCTGCATCACAGTTGTTTGATTCTTTTTTTGGCTCCATGACTCACAAATTCTCACCTACTCTCTCTCTGTGCCTCTTTTATTGTGCCATCTTGCCCGCTCTGTTCTTCTTCTATTAGTTTCTTTTCTCCCCCTCTTTGCCTCACTGTTTGTCATTTGCTGTTGTCAACAGTCCGTCCAGGCCTTGGTCTGGAGAGGGAGGGAGGGCTACAGTGGATGAGCATTCTTGTTGTCTCTGAGGTGACAGCGGCACAGAGGAGCCATTGACAGCAGCACTGGACCCCACAGTTTGCTCATGCTGGAATGTGTGATATCGTGATAGTTCAGTCACACAGAAACAGGCCGTACAGAATTATTTCCGTGCACCATACACTTTACTTTTTAGTTGAATTTCTTTCTACAGACAAGTGAGTGCGTTCCTTCAGTGTCTCTGACAAGAGACAAGACAAGGCTATTGCATGAGATAGATACTGAAACATGGCCATGGAGATGTAGCTGAATGATTTGTCTTGAACAACACTTAGAGGACAGATTTGATCTTGACCTGCAGCTTCAAGGCAACTGGAACCGGGTAGAACTGATCACCATCACTGCTGCACTTTGAAGAATAAACAAGTTTATTCTTCTTTTCATACCTGTGTGATTATTACAAGTGACTGTTAGACAGAGTGCTGGAGAAATGCTTTGGATGCTTCCCAACATGCAAACGTTTTCAGCACAGGACTAAATCAGACAATCATGCAACTTCATGTGTAGCTCTTGACTAATCCTTAAACACCACCAGTGTCTGTGGGTTTCACAGAACAGGCCCCTCTCTTCACCCAACAGCTGACCCCCCGTGGCTCCATCTATGACTCAAGCCTGGCGGCTGCACAGAATTGCTCCTTTGTGTTCGTGAAGAATGTGTCTTTTCTGACTTTTTTTTGTGGAAAACAGAGGCAGGGAAAGAGAGGAATGGGGGCATGACTAATTGAGACAGATTTAAATCTTGACATATGATTTATGCCTCCTCTGTAGGCAGGATACTGTGACAGTAGCTTTTGCTATTGATCAGACTGGTTGTACTCATCTTACCATATGACAAAGATTATAGGTGAGAAATGACTGTCAGGCACCAATTAATCATATGTTTATTTCCTCTTTCCATTTGTAAAGACAAATATATGTACAAGGGTGCTGTGCTGATGAATTTGCCTTGACCGAGAAAACCACTTGTGGTCTATGCAGTTAACATGTCCTCTCATTCACAGCTCTGCAACTATGTCAAATATGGCAGCACCAGTGTAGCTTAATGAGATCTTGTAAATATCCCAGAGTTATACCATGCAATTTCCTGTTTAACATGGAATCAACATCAATAGCACCAGAGGGTCGGAGTGAAGGAAGGAATTCTTATTGAAGCAAACAAGAAGTTTGGACAAACAATGAGTGGATCAAAAATATGAGAACATTTAAACCAGAGGCCACTTTTAGGGAGTATTTATTTATCATTGAATGAACTTGAAAAACTTGTTGATTTCATTTTCATGACCTGCTGTGTGAAATATGTTTAGAGAGCCATGCAGGAAGAGGTTTTGTTTGGGCTGATGAGAAAGAAACCTCACACGGAGATGATACCAATCAGACCTCTCAGAACCTCATCTGGAACACTCAGAGGGTCTGGGGGAAGTCACAGTCAAGGAGCATGAACATACGTTTACATGCTTAGGTTTTTAAATCACTAGTATATCATCTCTTGGTCCACCCCTTAGAATGAAAGAACTGGGGAAATGTCTTTGGTTTAGAGCTGGGACTGGATGATACAATCACTTCTTCTGTTTTCAGTTTTCAACACTCCTTTAAAAAACTGTGAAGCAAAGATATAAACCATAAATCATTAGACTGCTTAGAGTGTACATACTCTCAGACAAATGTGCTCACCAGGCCTGGAATTTCATCATTTTAGAGGCAAGGCCACTCAGCCTTTGGTGTTTAAATTTGGTTTTGTACATTTTTTGACCAAATGCCAAGCCAGCAAGGCCATTAAATAAAACAATAATTTTTAAGTCCATAGAAATAATGAATTTCACTTAAAGGTTAAGGATGATTTTATTTAAAATACATTTTGTAATTATCAGTGAAATAAAAAATAGAATTGCTGTTTATTTCGCTAAATAATTTATTGGCATTTACAAATGACCAATTATCCAATTACCAAGAGTCCATAGTTCAAACACCTGACTGAAAAATATTGACCTTATAATACATCCACTGCGTAAACAGCTAACACCAAATGACATGTAGACATGAGACTTTGGCATGGGTGATTTCAGAAAGATGGTGCGTTCCTATTGGCTGAGCTACAAGAGGAGATGCGCATACATGTCGCTTCAGATGGTGAAAGCCTGATTCAGTGTCAGAAAATCCTGGTGCAAACCCTGCAACTTGTGATACATTTACAATAAATCCTTTGTGTACAGCGGAGTATAGTACAAAACAACACATCCTGGCTCCACATGGAGCTTCTGGCTTATTATGTTCAGTGCTATGGCACATGCATCGACATGGCAAATAGTGGGCCAGTGCAATATTTGTGTCAAACTAATGGTCCAGTTATCCAGTGGTTCATACCAGGCTTGTAATAGTAATCCACCACTGGTTATGCCTCACTTGATGCTACCAATCAGAATCTCAACAAATGTCACTGCTGTCTAAAAGCCGTATCAACAAGAGAGAGACAGAGGAGAAAAACTCTGTCGAGGCAGTGTGGGAGGGGCGTCAAGGCCACTGTGGCCACTGGGCATATCATTTTTTGAGGGGCATTTTGAAGGCCAAACTGAGGGGCCACAGCCCTCATGCCCCCATGAAATTCCTGCGCGCATACACACACACACACACACACAGACACAACTTTGTGGTGCCAGTGCACAGTGAACACTGACACTGCGGCCTGCTCCCCTTCCTGTCACTCTCCTTCCAGAGCAGTGAGGTTTGAGTTGACGTTTGAATTACAGGCTGTTACATAGCTGTCTAAATCTGACCTCCACCACACATTTGAACTGCAGACATAGCTCTTACCAACCACTGCACATCAATTTCCAGAAAAACAAACTGTTTTAAAAATGCAACTATTGCTAACCACAAGCTATAAGTTGCCTCAGAACGGGAACAGCTGGTTACAGATAGTTAAAGAGCAGCTGAACACTTTTCAACAACAGTGCACATGTCTGTCTGAGTGTATATTTAAGCTCACATTTCAGGACACGCCTGTATTGTAAGTGGATGTTATGTCCCACCTTCTATTTCCACTTTTGTATGATGTCTTAACAGACAAACTTGGAGATGGTGTCCAGGGGTTACTGTTTTTCCACGTGCCCCGTCTTCTGCTGGATCATATGTCCCTGGCTTTAAGGATTCCCTTTTTAACTGGCATCAATAAAACAAACAAAAGGAGGACAACCATTCCTCCTGGGAACGATAACAATAACGTAAGAGGATGGCAGTGTGGTAAAGAGCTTAAGTTTTATTTCAAGCTCTACACAACAATGTTTGTGTCTGTAATCTTGCAGAGTATTTCATCGAACAGACAGATATTAGCAATACACAACAATAGTATTTTATATGACAGGAATTTGTTCATTAAGTTTACAGGAATCCATTTAGTTTCCTAATAAACACGTGACAGTATTTGGTCTATTTCTATGTCTGTGTGTATGCTCTAGCCATGAATACAGTATGTCTGTAAGTACAATGGCTGGTTTCAATGCTCACCAGCCCTCTCAGACATCCTCATCTGTCTTCCCACCAGGCAGACACACAGGGACAAGGGATTAACCCTTGCTGAGTCCCTGTGACTAAAAACTGAATTCTCCCAGCTTCTCCGGTCTTTGATCCATGTTCTCTGTGGTCTGCTTATAAGGAAGTCATACGTGATCATGGCATGAGACCCTGCTGGCATGACTCTGATCTACATGAGCAGACAACTTGCACACGAAGTGTCCTCCAGCATAGTGGTTCTCAGTGTTTTTGACTTGTGACCCCTTAAAGCAAAGTAAAGTCTCTCACAGACCCAATCACCTTACAAATTTCAAAACAATTTGACAGGGAATAAAATCTTCTTTTTCAGATGTATACAATGTATTATTTATTGTAGGTCTAAAGGCAGAAACAATTACTTATGACAGTAGCAGCTCAAAACAGAGAAATTCTCTGAGGATTCCACAATCCTCAAAATAATCTAATGACCCCTGAATACTGTCATGCAACCTTGTGGGTGCTGTTGACAACAAGTACTGGAAGTAGCAAAAAAATATATATATCTACAAAAACCTATAGAAGTATCAAGGTTATAAAGTCAGACTGAAAGGATTACAGGTTATCTTACTGTAGTACTACATCCGAAATCATCAACTAGACACTCAGTGGTTAACAGTAGCAGGTAAAGCAGGTACATTTTGATTTTGACACTTATCAGCATTTTCTGTCATCACTGACAGGTGTAGTTTCCAGCAACTGTAAACAACCCTTCAAACCTGCAAACCCTGCCAGTACAGGTAGCCTCTGTCTGCTCATACAGTAGCTCTCTCCATCTTCTGACTATTGAACCCTCAGCCCCTATAGGCTTCAAAAGTGGCTATGAAAAACCTGGATTCAAAGCAATGACACACAGAACATCCGTTGTTCCATATGTTCAGTTCAGTAGTCACCAGAAAATCATAACATATATTCAAGTTAACCTGTCCACATGTGAAATCACCCAATAAACCCATTATTATGCACATATAAATTTAGTTTAGTGAGCGTCTAGGAGAATGTGGATTATGTTTTATGAATGGCATGAGTTGTTTCTGTGGATGTTTTGCTACAATACAGAGGGTGAGTATTCAGTGCTCAATAGAGAGATGTTGGTGGGGTATTCATTTAAGACTTAGTTTTCTTCATTTAATATCCCTGAGAAATAGTCAACAGTGACTAACAAGGGCTGCTGAGATGCTATGTACTGTTCTGGACCGTTTCTGAAAAACATCTGACTCCTAAATTTAGACCAGATTTCTAAAAGCGAAAGGTGAACCGTCACTGTTCAGTGACTGTCAGAACTAAGTGTTTCAGTATGTGTCTGTATGTCTGTTTTCTTTATTGTAGCCTAGAAAGCACTGAGGGCTGACATTACAATACTCTATTGTCTTTGGGCCAACACTCAGCTTCCTGGCGGGTCAGAATCCACGGAAACAGGAGCGCAATCCAAACAAAGACCCAGGGGTCGACTTCTTTCATGTAGCCCTTAACCCAACCCTCCATACATCAACCTAATCACCCCCCCCCCCCCCAACTGAACAGTGCCCCTTCTCTTACAATGTTCTCCAAATGCCCATCTGGGTTTTACGAGAACAGGAGTCTAACCTGGATCTGTCCTCCAGTCGGAACAGGAGCCAGATTCACAAAACCAAAAAATACGTCCACACTGACGGAGACCCACTGTGAAGACTGATGCTCTGGGTGAAGTGGAATCACCTTCACACTGACTGACTGACTAAATGTGTTTTTACTGGATGAAGCTGTTTGGTCTGAGGGACAGTACTGACAGTGAGCTGTTGAATACTAAATGAGTGTTGGTGTTCAACAGTTTAAGCTTCTTGGCTGCTTCTCTGATTTGTGAGAAAGTAATTTCCTGTGCAGAAATGTTTTTTCTGTCTCGGAGACTCCTCATCCTGTTTGACTAACACTCCTCCTCCTTTCATACCCATGAGCTTCATGTTTTGTCTTCTTTTTTCTATGTTGGATCTCTGTTTCTCTCTTATATTACTTCTTTGCATTCCTAGCACAACTACTATACTACAATAACGATTAAAATACAATTCCACACAATTGTTGACAGACAACCATTTTTTCAACGAGATGGTTTATGGTGATGGATTTTCTGCCATTGCTCTCTCACTCCCTCCGTCTTCTGGTTTTCTATTCGTTGTCCAGTCACTGCAGCTGTTGTCAACAGGAGTTGCTCCCAGCGAAGACGATCCCTCCATTTCTCATGTTTGTTCTTAAGGCCCACCCGCCTCCCCTCACAGACAGCCTTTTCTCCTCAGCCTCCTCTCCTGTGTCCCCCACATCTCCCTTTTCTCTTTTATCTCATCCCTCAGGTAATTCAGCCTCTCGTGTTTTTCCACTTTTTTTCCACAAGTCATGGAAAAGTAGCAAATAGATTTCTGTTTGTCATATCTTGACTATTTTTTTGTTTTATTTCTCAGCAACAGCCGGTGCAAACACTAACCTTTCCTCCATTATGTATAAGTTAAACCACAGATGTAAATATGCCCTTTGAAAAACTGTCTTATCCTTCTGTACTTTGTCCAATTGACTTGTATTTTTGCCAAGAGGGAGGTAAAGATGGGTCACAGAGAGAACAGAGGTTGATGACACACATGGAAACTCTTTAGAGATCTTGACAGAGCTGAGTAAAGGTTAGAAGATGATACGTGTGTGTTTCATTATGTTTGCTGCGTATCTCAGCTCATGTTTTTGATTAAGTCATTGCAGCCTGTCCTCAATCTGAAGTCAGTTCCCATTTCAAACATTTGTCAGGCAATGTCAAACAGAAATGATCCAGTTAAGGCTTGATGAGTTCAAGCATCAGAAGGCTCCTCACACACACACACACACACACACACACACACAGAGACGCTGGAATCACATAAACATGTGCATATACCCATATTTAGCCAGAAGCACAAGCACACAGAGACAGGACAGTGTGGCAAAAGTCACAGTGGTTTATTATTCCATCCTTCGATCGTGTCTTTCTTCATCCCACTGGCTCCTTTGGTGACCTCATACTAACATTCTGCTGAGCCTCTGTTTTTCTATTCTTTTTTATTTTTTTTCCATTTCTAGTGCTCTTTTGTCTTTTATGGCGTTTCATGGTTTTGCTCAAATAAAAAAGTGATCTGCTATGTGCTTGTTTAGACTCACGGCCCCTTGTAACCCTAAAATGTTAAAAGTAACTTCAAGAGATTTGAAACAGTCAATTCTGAGTAGTAAAAGATGGGCCACACACACATACGGTACAGTACACACATCGGCGTGTACCTCTTTCTGGATTAGGATTGTGGTTTGTGCTTCATTCAACATCCATTATTATTTAGACATTCACAGTCCACCCGCCTCCACCTCGTCTTCCCCTCCCTCTCTTCTTCCTCTCATCTCATCCTTCCACTCCACTTGACAGCAGCAACGCAGAGCCGCTGCACCGACACCAACACACGGTGCAGACCGCCTAGCGAGGAGGATGGCAGAGACAAGGGGCGCTGAGGTTGCCTCTTTGCGGAAGGACTGCACTCTGACTTTATTTTATGGTAGGATTATTTTGAGTTTGTAAATCACTTTGCTTAAAGTATATTGCGTAAAGTCGACTGGAAATAATGTGCATGCCAAAATCAACAGCAACAGTTATTTACAGTAAGATACTACAAAGTCTAAATGTAATCAGAGTTTTGTTGGCTTTCTGTAAAATAACGCTTGAGCGCATCTCTGGGCGTAAAAGGAGAGAGAGAGAGAGAGAGAGAGAGAGAGAGAGAGAGAGAGAGAGAGAGAGAGAAAGCGCGCGCAGCCACAGGCGCAGTGTCGCTTCCACTTTTACACTCACTTTGCCCACGTGCGTCTGACAAACACGTCACATACGGTATCTATTTTTTACTCTTTATGAATCTGCCAACATATGCTCTGCCACATCACTGCCTCTTAGTTGAGTTAAAAGTGGAGTTAATGGGCGTTTCAATTATTCGCACAAAATAATGTAATCAACTTATGGAAGGACTTGATCATTGGTATAATCACTGTTGTGAAAACTCCAGCAAACAGCATTTTTCAGCTTTAAATTGTATTTGGCATGCAGACTGGAGACAACAGTCAAAGCTCCAAACAGGCCAAATAATCTGTGTCCAGATATTAGACAGCAGACAATAGAAAACAAACTGCATCCTCATAAAGGGACAACTTTTTCAAATGATGCAATTTGGCATTCAACCTACGACCCATCCATGTATCAGTGTTTGCAATGTTGAGACAGTTGCTGTTGACATTTGAACAATTTCCTTTAGCATTTACACTATGTTGCCCTCTTCCCTCTGTACATCCTCTTCTCCTTCATCACTTCCTATTAGTTTGGTGCTGATTTGTGTTTTTAAATAACATTTCAACAGAACTTGCTACTGAAATATGAACTGTAAGCTCTGTATCATATGTCATATGACCTCACACAGCGTTGCATCCTACGGAGTACCATGAGTCTAACTGAGGTGGTGAGGCTGTGTTTGGTGGAAACAATCAATTGGTCACTGTGTTCCTCCAGTGGAACCACGGAACAACTGTTGTAGAGTCGTGCCAGATCTCAGATCAGTGTGTTGGCAGTCGGTCAGAGATGTGGCGTCATGGTTAGAGAGACCTTCAACCATCCAAACATCTGGCCTGCTGAAGGACGTGTTGTCTGTCCCTGCAGCAGTGTAGGTCTTTACTGGACACTGACCTTGGTCCTGAACTACGAGCAAGAACCAAAGTACCAAAATATTATGTTTTACAACAGGTGAAGATCACAACATTTTGATATAAAAAAATAGGACAAACTGAAAAACAATAAAAATCTAAAGTGATAGAGTAAGCTCTCAAGTTGGAAATGGAGGCCATGATTGTTACAAATACACAAGGGCTCTACCCTGCCGTACAACAATTAAACACACTTTAAGTAAGACTTACACGAGTGTTCTTTTAAACAGGTACTTTAACTGTGCCTCTTTGATCGTGTTTGCTATGTGGAAGTTTGGAGATGCAACATTTCCATATGCTCTTTGTTCAGCACGGCTATTCAAATGGAATGAGATGTGTTTGCACTTCACCGTGGCTTGGCCTCATTTCCTCTGTGTCATATACATAAAACAAAAAAAGAATTTATGAAACTAGTAAATGATGGCAAGGGTTACACCTGACCATAAAGATAAATGTGGATGTATAGCCTGCTGCTGTTCTGTAATGTTTTACTTTTGGAGTCTTTGTGTGCTGTAAAATGGTCATTAAATTAGTTGGTCTAATGTGCAGTGAATTCCTATCTCAAATGTCTCTTCTTGTGAGTTATTTTGTTGACTCAGTGTAGACTCAGTGTACACTCAGCAACCCATCCTGACAGAAATGTAGAAATTTTTGCAAATTTATTAAAAAAGAAAAACTGAAATATCACATGGTCATAAGTATTCAGACCCTTTGGATCCTCTCCAGTTCCAGTCTTGGAGTGTGTTGCCACGTTGCATCAGTAGATCCCCATAAAGTGAATGCATATTATATTTTGGAGCCATGCGAGTGTTCTGACCTCAACCACAGTTTGCTGGTGCTGTGCTGTTAAAAGACCGTGGCCCTCCAGTCCAGCGGAGGAAGCAACCTCAGAGCTGACCCACTGCGACACAGCCCTGTGTGTGTGTGTGTGTGTGTGTGTGTGTGTTGTCTGTGTGTGTGTGTGTGTTGTCTGTGTGTGTGTGTGTGTGTTGTCTGTGTGTGTGTGTGTGTGTGTGTTGTCTGTGTGTGTGTGTGTGTGTGTGT
>JAVQJL010070525.1:0-13679 GCA_036024295.1 Nannoperca obscura
GATAGATAGATAGATAGATAGATAGATAGATAGATAGATAGATAGATAGATAGATAGATAGATAGATAGATAGATAGATAGATAGATAGATAGATAGATAGATAGATAGATATACTTTATTAATGCCCATGTGGAAATTGCATTGTTGCAGTAGCAGGGGAACAATTACAAGAATCAGCATAACAAGAAAAATAAATACAATTAACAATTTAATGGAAATGTAATTTCCATCATTTAATTGATCCATTGTCTCCACAGGTCATCTTTGAAGCGACCATTTCCGAGGAGCGACAAGGCTACATTGCCTTGGACGACATTGTGCTGCTCAATTACCCCTGTTGTAAGTACCCGTTCTACACTGCCTACCTTCTGACCTTTACTGAGCCCAGGGAAAGTGTCTGGCTGAACAACGAAAGCCGGAAACTGTTGAGCTCCAGGAAGCTCAACAGTTTCCCGGAGGTCATTGAAGACTATGAGGCAATCCTACTGACAAGGGGGCAACTGAGCCACATATACCTGGTACCTGTCCGAGTGTCAGAGCCACAATAACATAGCGGGAGGCTTCTCTTTTGTCCTGGCAGAATGCCTGACCTTTTCCTCTGATCACTATGCTCCCAGCCGGGTGCTTTAAAGCTAATGTGAAGTTACAGGCAGAAAAAGGACAACTAGTGGTTGTACAATGATCCTCTCTGGTAGTTTTATTTCCTTTGTCGTCGCTGGGATATCAGGGGACTGGGGCTTTATGAGTGCTGGTAATGTTACATTATGTTCTGTTCTGTTACGTTTACCATTATTCCCGCCACTGTGCTTTGGTTAAAAGGCTCTGTAGATATTGAACCCTTTACTTTCACTGCTGTGCAGTTTCCAAGATGATTGGATGTTGTAGACAAAAGAATGATCTGATCTGACTGGTTTGCCTGGAAGTAGTCGTCATTGTAAAAGTTGCACTGACCCATGCTGACTTCCAAAAAGAGATAACATGGAGCCAGAAAAGAAAAATATGTTTGAATATGTTTATGTCATTATAGGCTTTTTATTAAATAGTATATTTATCCATTTAACAGTTTGAACAATTATTGTTTCCCAACTGTGATATAATGCAGAGAGTTAGATTACATAATTACTCTATAATTGGTGAGTTCTTCACTGGTTGTAGATAGAATGCCATTAACCTAAATTGAGAATAATAAGGTCTTAATTAGATTCCAATCTTGTATAGATGATCGTGTTTTTGTTGACATTATTATTAGTTGATTTGCTGAGATTCAGTGGTTTCAGTGGGGGTTTTATAGCACCATGGTCGTCTAATTTCAGTTTCAGAGGCAGAAATGAAATGAAAAGCTGAAATCTTGTAACTCCTTCAAATATATATGTTAAAGCTGCACTAATCAACATTATTATATTGACGGTGGATGACTATGAGTTTATTTGACAGAGATCGCTTGTAGTGACGAATCGGAAAAAAATATTCTATACAAAATCTACTAAAACTATGTCACTGTTTTGGCTTTATGGCCTACAAACTCAAAGAAAGCTTTTATGGACCCACTGTGCGCTGCCTGCCTGGCACCAAATGGAAGGCAGGCAAAGTTTGTGACTATCTGGTAAATACTGTGGAGCATTTAGCTACAAGAGACCAACGACTACAGGACTCAATGGGGGCCAAAATGAGCTAAAAGGAGAGTGAATATTGGACTAAAGAGAAACCACAAAAATTACATTGCCAGAAACCTGACTCTAAATGAATGTTATTGTTGTTACGTGTCAACATTTTATAATGTCATGTCTCCCCCAATGTGGCCAAAGAAAATGTGTTCATTCAACTTTAAACATTGCTGTCACATGTCTTTCTGCAGCTTCAATCGTGCCAATGGTGTTGTTGTTCAGAAACCTGGTATTTCGGTGAAGCCTTGCTGCTTAGATCCACACTTGCCTTCTGTAAGAACACTAATATGTACCTGCTTATAGCACTTGTGATTCATCACCAGCCCCTACAAGTCTGATGAGACAACTTGTTGTTTTCAATCATGGTTCTATGCACTTGATGTAAAGCTCTTATTTTGGAAGTCACTTTGGATAAAAGCGTCTGCTAAATGCCTAAATGTAAATGTAATGTAATGTAATATTGTCTTTTAGCTGCAAAACTTTAGAAAAATGTTAATGAATGATACTGTAGGTATTTATGAGCTCATGAAATTCAGATATCCTTCTAAGGCTCTGCTGAAAAATCAGGCAGGCCGCGCATTATAAATCATTGAATCCTGGCTGGGATGTAGACAGAGGAACTGAAATAACCCTTTCTAAAACCAGCAAGGATCTATTATTTATTTATTTATTTTTCTTACCCAAGCTCATCTCAAAGTTTATCACTTGCCCTCTGTCACCATATCATTAATGGAGCATGATTTGTTTCCATGGTGATACTGGATGAGGCTTTTGGATAGTGTTGCCAGGGCCCCTTGGTGTATGACTCAGGCTGAGTTTAGCCTTGGTGCAGATGGTGGTGTTTGGACCCTCACCATGCCTATTAGCTCACATTAGGGGACAGTGTCCCTGCCAGGGGCGACTTTATATATGAACGCCATAAATACATGACTCATAAAGCACAATTGATTTGTACTCAACCACTGCATATACACACACTCATCTACTCACACACAAACACATGCCAAGTACAGAAAATACATGCGGACAATCACGTACCGGCTGGTGTTGCTTCAAGAGCAGTCACCCTTAACAACACACACACACACACACACAAAGATGTAAGTAAACATTACTAAGCTGCCATATATTTCCCAACAGGCAGCAAGAATAATGGTATGCCCCCTTAAAAAAGATTCAAGTTAAAGGCAACTGCTATTCAGTTTGCATTCCCATTCATTTGACATTCATGTCGTTTTCCTCTGGAGTCCATGTCTTTATTCCAGACACGTGTTTCAGTCAAGACCAATCCCCCCCTGCATCAAGAATAAGAGGCAGCATTACTAATTTAGAGAACTAACATCTCAGACCGTCGGAATACATTTGAACCTCAAATTACCTTGCCTCTATTTGTGTTTAGCAGTATTAATTAAGGCTAAACAGGTCACACATCCACACTACCGGGCTTTTAGATTTGAAATAAAATTGTCTTAGCAACTATTAATGCTACTGTCTCATCCTCAAATGACTTCTCCTATAATTGGGAGATGACTAGAAAGTTTATGCTCGTTTCCTCCAGACAAAATACCCTGACTGGCACTATAACAAAGGTCTACAGGGTTTATACTTTGCTAGTTGTCACTCTTCACATAATTTTACTTCAGGTCTGCATAGTGTGTAATACATACAGTGGTTTTTATAAGGGAAATGAGTAAGGTGTTGTTAGAGGTATGCACCTGAGGAAATGTGTTGCTGCAGAGCCCACTCGCTCTGCTCATTCAACGGATAGAGCACGGAGAGGACAGCAGAGAGGAAAGAGAAAAATGAGCAATAGGTAAAATGTGAAAGACAATTTCTATCATCTCATCCTCAGCCAGATGTTGCTGTTGGTTACTGTGGAAACCAGGCGTGAAAGCGTGTGTTGTGTGAAAAGTGCCATCCTCCGCATCAGAATTTAATTTTGTCCATCACATTGGCTCCAGTTGAACAATTTGCCCAGAACATATCCTGTTTACACCACAGCAGCATTTCCAGTCATTATGGTCCATCTCTTATTTGATGGAGGTTATTATTTTGTCATTATATTGTCATCATTTTGTTTCATAGCCTGAGAAATCTTTCCAGTGTAACATAGGGGGGTTTAACTCACCATGTAAAACCAGGCGGTTATTAGCTCATACAGTTTCATTAGTATGGTATTTCGATTATTTCATTTATAGGGTGGCCATGTTCTCATTCTTTAAAATCTATTCAGGAGATTCAGGTGCACTGATTTAATTGGAAACACAGCAAATTAATGGATTTTTGGATGACAATGGTACATGTGTAGCAAATTATAACGTGGAGAGATCAACAGAGCAGTTGTTAACTTAACACCTGTCACATTAGAAAATCTAATTTATCCTCAAACTATGTTTAGTGCAGTTGAGGAGTCATTTTTTTAAGAAAAGTTGCACTTGCAGAGAACAAGCATGAGCATGAAAGTTGCAGGTTTATATGACACAAGTAAAGATGTTGGATGTACTTGCAGATATATCATTTATACAATAACCCATATAACCATTTAACCCTTTAACAGATATCACAAAGAGCCAGGATCTTTACAGTACAGGTCTATTCATTGCTTGCTTCTAAATTCCAAAGGGTGGAAAGGTAAGTTAGCTAGCCACAGTTTGATATTTATTATGAATATCTTATCATGTTTTGCTACATTTGGTGAAAACAACCAGCCATCTGAGAAAAGGAGGCTCGTTCCTCGTACAAATAAACACTTTTCAAATTACATAGTAAGCAGACATTGTCACAAAATGTTATTCTTCTTTATAGCACAACATCAGTTGGTGTGTCTGCTAGGTGGTGTTAACATGAAATAGCGTTAGCCAATAACTGAGTATCTGTTATAATTAGATTTTATCCCTCAAAAGCTAACTATTGGACAACATCCTTTATCCCAGCTGTAGCCTTTGTTTAGGACTGTAGTAGTAGGACTTTCTGGCTATTGTAAATATGTTTGAGCTAATGAGAGGTTTTACTATTGTACAGGACTAATGCTGGTCCAGGTGTTTTTCTGTCAGCCAAAAACACAACAAATTGTGACGAGAAACAAGGGCTGTTTGCAGTTTTTGGCATGAAATCTGTCAAATCTGTTATATTATTAGCATAAAATATAATTACTGTCAGCTGTGGTCCAAAAGTAACATAGAGGTGCATCATATTCTCTTTAAAACATGACTTAATGTACATGTGAATAGAGTGAGAGAAACGTTTTGGGTATTGCCGATGAGTTAATATTCCAAAGATAAATGTTAAGTACTGTGAAAACCACAATATGTTTTAGTTCAAGTAATGAATTTGGAAGTTGACGTGTTGCCAAGTAAGGCAATAGAGAAACTGCCAAGTCCCACTTCAAAATAGTAATGATAAAAAAAAGGCATCACTTTTTCTGTAGGAAAAGCACAAGTGTTAATAATAAAATGAATGATGGCTGAATTCCATTTAGCTGCTTCAGTTTCAGGGTCCTGGTGATGTGCATGCTTACTCACTGTCACACTGTCATGGTAGAGTCATTGTTAATGTGATTGGTAACATCTGTGCTTTTCTTATTATGAGGAGTCAAAATGTCTTTTAAAAAGGTCTGCTGTTATTATTTGAGCTGCTGACAGTAAAAAAGAACAGTTAACAGTCATTTTTGAGGACTTTATGTGGAGCTGAATCCAACAACTCTCAAGTTAGTGTCATTGGTGTCCCTGCTTGTCAGTAGCAGTGAAATGTTCTTTGTCTGCACTGCAGTAACAGATCATAATTTCAGACTGGTATATTAATTATAAACACACATATAGAGCATCTTTGTGTTCTGCTATTTGCTTATTGATCAGAACAGAACTGAAAATGACACCATGACAATGAAAATGATCCCCTGCTACTTTGACTGGCAACAGAGTAGCAGGGGATCTAAACCAGAAAAATCAATGGAACTGACACCAGAGAATCAGACTCCGAGACAAAAGATTAAACAAATGGAACTTACTGTTTATATGAAAATGAGTGCGTGATTTTAAAAATGATCAAGTTTTTGGAGGACAATTTACAATAAAACTAGGCTAACTTAACCCCCCATTAAGGGTACTCTGTGGAGTGTTTTACCACTAGGGACAATGTTTTGATAAGCCAGTCCCAGTTTTGTTTATCTCATGTTCTGCTAGCATGGACCAGAATTTGCCACGTATTTTTTTCACTGTTCCATATTATTCCATCAATTGAACAGTTGGTGGTTGACATGGATGTAAACAATGTCAAAACATAAAAAAAAATGTTTGTATGATATGACCTGGAAATATGGTGCACTAAATGAAATGGCAACAACATGGATGTATGCTGATGTATTGCGACTCTGTGGGCTACCATATAGTTGATCTGATCAACATGTGCATTTCAACAGACACATTTGTTGAGCATGTCTTTATTTAAGCATGCAAACAGCAGCATTCACTAGAGGCATTTGGTAAAAATTTGGTAATTTGGTAAACCTGTTTAGAATCTCGGCTTTAGCTATTTAAGATTTTATTGAAATGTATTATAGATCAATAACAAGCAGCACTCTATAGCTTGCCACAGAATCACAGAATAAGGAGCCACTATAAACATAATTCAGACTCCAGATTCAGAAGATTACAGATGAATGTCAGGAGAGCACAGTACTTGATTCTGCAGGAAAATGTCTCTTTGTGATCAAAGGCAACTGTGTCTCTGTCAAACTGAATGGATTATAAGTCACTGTGTGTGTGTGTGTGTGTGTGGCTAGGCGGGTGTGAGGTTAAAATTTTTTCTCTCTTAATTAGTTTTTTAGCCTCATATGTAGCCTCATGATCTGTATTTCCTTAATACAAGTAGAACATTCTGCTAATGGGGCTGATGATTCATCTTGGTTCCAGCACAGCTTTTGATGATGTTTTAAAAAGTAATTTAAAGGTTCAATGACTTATTTAGAAGAATATTTTTGCATGTATACTGTATATTGTATACTGTACGTTCATATGTTCATTATACATGAATGTGCAATATGCATGCCGTCATGTTTGTGTGTTTATATCTAGCCCTGGGTGTGTCATTATTGTAACGGCTCTGAATAAATTACAGTCCACATCTGTGTGTTTAATATATTTAGACAGTGATGCTCGGCTCCAGATGCGCCACTTTCATCACTGTGTGTGCGTGTGTGTGTGTGTGTGTGTGTGTGTCTTGTGTGTCCTCCTTCCACAGACAAGGTGCCTCATTTCTCTCGGCTGGGTGACGTGGAGGTGAATGCTGGGCAGAATGCCTCGTTCCAGTGTGTCGCCACGGGCAAAGTTTCGGAGACGGAGCCCTTCCTCCTGGAGGTGAGAACAAGTTGTTTTCTTCTCTCTGTTTTTTATTTATTTATTTATTTTTTATTATCTTTGCTAGAATAGTCAAGCCAACGTCTCAGCACCTGGATAAAACAATGGGATTGGAGATTGTAGGCAGACGGAGCAACACAAAGGATGAAGAGAAAGACGTTTTACATGTTTGGCATTAAGCTGACAGTCTTATCCAGAACAGCTTACACTAGTTAGCATTTGTATGCACGGCTGAGTGCTGATTCTCTCATTAAAATCTTCTTTGAGTTGCTGTTTACATGAGCTTTTCATACAGTCTAAACCAGTTAAAAGAATATTCTTGTATGCAGATTAAATGTTTTTCAGATTATATGACTGGTGGAACATGTTGGTACTAGTGATCACCCTCTAGCACTTTTAGTGGACTTTTCACAGGCACAATTTCCCCAAAGGATTAAGTTATGCAGCCATTGCAGCCTATTTGCAGATGTCGGCTGAGGTGATCTACTGGACCAATTCCAAAACTATAGTTACTAATTATTCATTTAGACCCTACAATTTGTAAAAAAATAGGACCCAGGTTTAAAGATAGTGGAGTCTCCCTTTAATGCAGGCCAAACAAAAAGGTCCCAGTAGTTTTTGCATTAGTAAGTATTTTTTTGCTGCATGTCTGTAAAGCCAGGCACTCTTTGAGTGAGTGCATACTTTGATCATCTGTTTCAGGAAATGGAGCTAAATGAAATTTCAGTGTGTTGGGTGCAACCCCAGGTGCTGTCTCTTTTGAGGGACAGTCGAAGAAAAGATTTGACCTTTGAAAGATGCCCAAAGAGGCCTCCTGACGTCCTTTTTGCTTTTCTTTTTCTTCCAGTCTTTAAGTCTTGTCGGGGAAAGATTAATGGAAGTACAACACTAAATCTCTGTTAATATCCAAAAATCTAGTTGCCTGAACTGGAGCCACCTCCCATGACTTTGTGATGAACTGTATAGCGGTGGTTAAAGGAAATGGGAACCATTATCTTAACCTCAGCATAATACCAGTGATAATATTGTTATTTGATCATGGTAAATAATGCAGTAAGTTTGTCTTTTATTGCTTGTGTTGTTGCAGAGAAATGAGTCATTTGAGGTTTTGGAAGATTATTAAGTTTGCGCCTCGGCTTTTGTGGGTTTTTGATTGTCATGGCATTTTAGTTTACTAAAGCCCCTGAAGCCATTTCTCTCACACACCGACTGAAAATAGTTTCAATTTTCTTAGTTTGAATATGAGCTAATATTAGTCTTCAAAAATCCATCCCTGAATGCCTCCACTCTTCCTCTGGCCTTGAAGCCTGCACATCTAAGTGCTTTTGAAATGATGGCAGCAGGGAGAAGGCGCTTTGCAAATGAGATTTTGGTATACTTGGTGATCCATCCCTTGTGTTTCCGCCCAGTTTTATTTCTCCCCCCCCCCCCCCACCCTCCTCTCTCTTTTCTGAATTGAAGCCTTTGAAGATCATCTGCATGTGAAAGAGACATTTTCATCAGTTTCAGAGTTTGCGATTGTTGACAGACCTACGTGCACACACACACACACACACACTCACACACACACACACACACACAGGAAGATGCAAACAAACAATACAAAGCTTGTCTTTCATAATTTGACAGTATGCTGCAGTGAACTTCTCTGCCTAAGTCAACACTCACTGCAGCTCCTCCCTACTTTTCTCATTAAGAAAAAAAAAACTGGTTACAGCAGAAAATAGAGATATATCACAAACCATTACTGCCTTCTGTTCCTCCATTTGTTGTTCGGGGCCCGTTTGATCATCAACACTGAGTCTGCTAATTGCTGCTTTCTCTTTGATCTGCTTGGCGCTGTGGAGGTCCTCTCTGGACCAGTCTGTAGCTGCACTCCTCTACTCTTTCTTCCATCCAAACAAATTGTTAGCATAATGTTTTTTTAATCAATTAGCATCATATTTCCACCGCCGTCCTCTGACCCAAATTGCAAACCTCTGTCTCTGATCATTACAATCTTTACAGGCCTTTAACGTTCTGCTCAGCTGTTTGGTAGATCACATTATAAAGTAATATCTTATTGAAAAATGTGTTGAACTTGAAGGGAAATCTTTTTTTAAATTTTATTTTACAATGTCAAGCCTACATGACTAATAGTTACCGCCAGTATCCGCAAATCGGCTGCAACGGCTGCAACGCAGTCCTTTGGGGCAACTGCAACATTTAATGGCACAAGGCCACGCACTTTTCTGGCCCTTATACCAGAAAACCATTTATTTTGACCTTACCATGAAGCGACTTCTCAACCGTTTGTCCAGTCTGTTAAAAAGACAAAACATTGATTGTTGTTGTTTTTACCCCAAGATAATAAAAAATGCAAAGGAAAAATGTTTCCAGTGCTTTGTTCCTTGTGAGGACATTAAAGTGTCCAAGCTGGGGCCCAGACTTGGCAAAACTAAAGCATTTATTTGCTTTAAAAGCCTGCAGGTGGACTTTAAAGTTGGATACAGTTTTTAGGCGACTGATGTTAAAAATCCAAATTGTGCTTCCTGTACTTTGAAGAGTCACTTCAATCCAGGTTTTGAAAACAAAACAAGTAGCAAACAAATTTTAAAAGTCCTTGGAGCTTTTATAAAAGCAGACACAGATTATATTAATACCAAAGCTAAAGTTAAAATGAGTTATAATCTGTAGCTTTAGGCAGTAGCACCCAGCTACTGTACATCTAATTTCACATTTTCCAACAGCACTGCAGTTTTCCTCTATCCTCCTAAACCAATTCAAACATGCGAATGTCAAACCCACTTACTTGTGAAAAGCATGAGCAGGCGACAGTTTACATAATAATCTGCTTATTCTGTGAGAGAGCTGCATATATTGTAGCTCCCACCTGGAACGGCTCATTGGGAGTGTTGGTCTCTGATTTCCCTGTTCCACTGGTTGAGCCAATTGCCTGTGTGCCTGGAGCGCTGACACATTAGCATGGCGAGAGATGAGGAGATGTCAGTTCGAGCCCTCTGTGCTGGAAACAGCAGCCCGGGAGGCTTGTGTCACCAGCTCGTGAGCAAAAACACTGTTGTGACCGTTGACATTTATCACGTATTTATTATCTTGCCCTCCCATGTAGCTAATTCCAACCCTCCTTTGTCTTCCTGTCTGCTTCTCAGCCTGTCACCCATTTTGAATCACTTGAATTGACTTCAGGTAAACATGTGTGCGTGGGTTGCTGTGCTCATGGCTGATTCCTCTGTGTGTGGTCTTTGTCTGGCTGGCAGCGGAGAAATGGCATGGTGCTGGACACTTCTTTGCTGTCTCGTTTGAGCCATAAGCGACTGATGGCGACTTTCCAGGTAGAGGCACAGCGTGGGGAGCAGGACCTCTACCGCTGTGTCACCTTGTCCCCCAGGGGTGCCACTGTCTCCAACTTTGGAGAACTCATTGTCAGAGGTAAGCTAGGTTTAGGAACATAGTTATTAGTTACATTTCTCATTACATTACTTCTATTACTATGGCAGCTCTATCACCGGTGCGTTTTTCTTTGTTATGATTTATGGCATTATTACTGTGATATACTGCACAAAAGTAACTTCTGAGTGCAAGACTTTTATATTGTAATAGAAACAAGCCCACAGTGAGTACAAATGTGACAGAAGCAACAAAAAACCCAGAAACTAGTTGGGCCTTAGAGGGTTAAACAACTGCCTACTCACCCACGTCACATCTATCCACCATTGTTAACGCGCAGCTAGCCTACGGTTTGCTCAGTAATGCGTTGCTACCCAACACTTCGTATAACACACGTTCAGGTTAGGTACAAGTAATGGAATAGTTCAATCCTTTGGGATGAAGATGTGATTAGCCTAGCTTAGCATTAGGCAAGGGGAAACAGCTAGCCTGGCTTTGTCCAACATGTCTCAAGATTACTAATTAACATTTTGTATTTTATTTGTTGAACCCAAATTTTAAAAAAATGAATATGCCAATGTGTAGTTTGTAGTGGGAGTTACATGTGTTTTGTAAAGTTGCCAGGTTTGGTACCATAATGCCTGTAGAGACCAAAGTGTGAAAAACCAGAGACCAAAATCTGGCAACCGAAGACGTAACACGCAACTCCCCCTAAAACCAGAAATTCTCATTTTGTATTTCTCTGTCTGAACAGGTGAAACAGATATTAGTCAGAAATTAGAATTAGTCGTCTTTAGAGGTGTTGGTAGATGTATTTTAGAGCCAGACTAGCTCCTTCCTCCTGCTTTCAGTCATTATGCTAAGCTAGGCTAACCACGTCCTGACTCTAGCACAATACTTATAGTAGCACACAGACATTAGATGTATATTGATCTTTCCATCTCACCTTTAAAAAGAAGCAAATAAACATATTTATATTTATAAACTTGTTTCATATTTGAATAAAGTGTGATAAAATGCTCTTTAGGCAGGTGTAGTCAACACATGCACACCTTTCCTCACACACATCATGTAATGGATTCATTTGATGTTTGCTGGGTTGATAAGGGTCATATTATCCAACATGGCAGTTTTTATTTTTTTATTCATGCAAATAAGCTGTTATTCAGCATGATTAGGGTGAAAACTAGGAATGTATAGCATTCAAGAGTCTCTCTCGCTCTCTCTCATATTCCTGATGTGATTCAAATTATTATGACTCAACGCTCTAGCAGAGCAAAAATGATGTTATTAAAACTGTAAAACAAAAAGAGAGAAAATCAATGACAGAAATCCTTGACTTCTCCTTTGCTTGCATGACTTAGCTCTTTTTTTCATCAGTGTTTTTGAGGACTGATTTTCATTTACATAAACAAGAACCAAAAAAATACCAAAAACTTTATTCTAATAGGATTATATATGTACAGAATAATGACAAGACATTCTGTATTGCAGTGCCCCCAACACCGATTGCTCCCCCCCAGCTCCTGCGGGCAGGCCCCACCTATCTGATCATCCAGCTCAACACAAACTCCATCGTGGGGGATGGACCAGTCATTCGACGGGAAATCCAGTACCGGGCCAGCCAGTCCATGTGGACAGAGACTCATGGTGTGGGATCACTTACCTATAAGGTTTGGCATCTGGAGCCAGACACAGAGTACCGCATCAGTGTCCTGCTCACTCGTCCCGGGGAGGGGGGCACCGGAGCGCCTGGACCCCCTCTGATCAGCAGGACAAAGTGTGCAGGTGAGTCGGATCAAGCACGGGTTCATCCTCCAAAATCAAACATCCATGGGATTGAAGCAAATTACGAGTTTTAGTTACAAACACAGAGATAGAGCTGAAACAATCTCATTGGTTGGGATAAACTTAAGTAGGCAGGGCTTAAATAGCCATAGTTTTTTATGTTTAAAAAAGTATAAAAGTGAGAGAGGAAGTGGCTAATATTAGGAAGCCTACAATTCTATTTATATTATCTATTCATAGTGAACTCCACCTCTGCACTAAGGTTTACATCAGTCACACATTTTTGCTCCTAGACAGCCCTGCTTCTAAAAGCCCCTAGCAAAAGATTGTTAATTGAAAGTTCCCAGTCGTCTTTTGTTCGACTGACTGTCCAAAATCTCAATGTATAATAATATGAAACAGAGAAAAGCAGCAAATCCTCACATTTGTGAAGCTGGGAAGAATTAATATTTGGCATTTTTGCTTGAAAAATCCTTTTGGACCCAGAAGTTTTTAAAGTTGTCTTCAGTCATTCACTCATATTCCATATTGTCCGACTTCCCTTAATCAATATTCATTGATATACATCAACATCTACATTAAAATTATTCAAAAAACATCTGAAAAGGACTGTTATTAGCAAAAATATATAACACTTCATGGATTTCATTTTAATGCATTTCAACTAAACACAAACTTGTATTTGTGTCTGTTATGAATAATGCTTGTTTTTCTGTTTTTCTTTATGTATGACTATTTAAGTATGACTATTAATACTTCATAGGACGGTAGTGAAGTATTTATATTTGCCTTTTTTTTTCAGAAGTTCTGACTTTTTAGAGTTTTTAAGGCGTCCGTGGCCTGTCACTGACTCCATGGCAACAGTTCCATCACTCAAAGCAGCTGTAGTGCCAAAACCTCGATCATGTTTATCCCACATAAAAATAAGAAAAATTAGTAGTGAAGTGAAAACAATAGTAGTGAAGAAATCTTTGGATATTAGCTTTCTGCATCTTGCACTGTGAATACATTTTTAGCCAGCAGCATGGCTCTAGGAATGGCAATGATGGTCTGGTGGTTGATGAATTCCGTTTAATTCCATCTAATCCTGTCTATATATTTCTGTTTATGACCAACCACCTTAAAGCTAAATATGTTTTAGCCTTAGCTGTACTTTGTGTTTAGTGCTAATCAGTAAATGTTACTATGCTAACACACTAAATTATGGCATGACAGCATGCTGATGTTAGCATTTAGCACACAGCACTACTGTGCAGCTCCACAAAGCTGCATGACTGTAGACTCTCTGTAGATTTTCTTGTAAAGAACTGTCAGACAACATGCATAGTACCACTCCTATGATAATTGGTGGCATTTTTGAATAGCCCAACAACATACACTACCGTTCAAAAGTTTGGGGTCACCCAAACAATTTTGTGTTTTCCATGAAAAGTCACACTTATTCACCACCATACGTTGTGAAATGAATAGAAAATAGAGTCAAGA
>JAVQJL010070537.1:0-11326 GCA_036024295.1 Nannoperca obscura
CATACATACATACATACATACATACATACATACATACATACATACATACATACATACATACATACATACATACATACATACATACATACATACATACATACATACATATATAAAGTACATTCTTAAGAAGAAAACAAACATGATACTTTCTTTTTTAACATTTCCCACATTTGTTTGTCTACCTATAGCAAAATTCAGTTTGGACTCAATCCACTGGCTCGTTGTGTTTGCTGGCCCTTTTTTTGGTGTGAACAGAGCAATACGCGTGCATTCATATGGCAGCACAAGATGAAGAAAATTTAATTTAGGAGCTCATTAATATGGGGGTTGGGAATTCCAGCCCAGTTTCTGCACAATTTTAGAGCAACTCTATGCATTCTAGACCATTCAAGACCGTGACACTTTTAAAACCAATCATATTCAAGCACTGAAAGGGACATAGAGGCTAAGCTGCATGATTTTACAAACCATATTTGAATACGACGTTTGCTTCGGAAGTGCTTCACTTTCTGGCCAAGCGAACATTCATCAAGCGTGGAAGAAAAGATGGGGGCCACTCACACAGACGCTCTACAACATGGAGGCTGCTTGTTCAGCAGTTCACTTCATTTCCTTCATCTGAAACAATTCTTGAATTTCTGCACAGCTGACATAAAAAATTGCATAATGTAATATGTAGAAAGAATTTGTAGAAAAACTGAGATTTCTTCTTAAATTGCGTGAAGAGTCGTCAAAAGTAATCTCAAATTCCTTACGTTTCACGATTCTGTCCATTCACCAACATTTACAAATAGGTTGACAGAATGAACGAACATACAATGGACATTGTTTTGAAGCCCCTGTGGCAACTATGTCTCTAGGGTCAATGCATCGCTGTGATGACTTGCTCCCGTTTGCACTTCCCCTCTCAGCATGTCTGTCAATACTGCCAATAAAGCCTACGGATAATAGCTTGGCCAGCCCATTAAACATACAGGCAGCTCCAGGAAAGGAGATCAATAATGGATACATCACCACAGGAGCAGCCACCATGACCTTTCACTAGAACGTCACAAACCCCAACCATAAACAAACAAATGTTTATTTTGGTCTCGTGCTTTGGTAGCCACCGGTGCCTTGCTCAGCACTCTAGGACGTCCTAGTGGGTTCAAACCAACAGCTTTGAAGTCATGTCAGGCATCCAAAGAGCCCTCACACAGCAATCCTGCAGCAGCCTGTCTATCTGCAGTCGGACTAATGACGTTTTTTATTATTTATTTTCTCACCGCCATTATTATTTATTTGTATGAAAATTGAATGAATCATATTGTTTCCTAAGATGAGGGTGTAAAGCTGTGTGCTTGCACCGCAGAGCAATACGCGTGCATTTGTATGGCGGCACGAGATGAAGAAAATTTAATTTAGGAGCTTATTAATATGGGAGTTGGGAATTCCAGCCCAGTTTCTGCACAATTTTAGAGCAACTCTATGCATTCTAGACCATTCAAGACCGTGACACTTTTAAAAACCAATCATATTCAAGCAGTGAAAGGGACATAAAGGCTAAGCTGCATGATTTGCCGCATAATAATTTAAATACAGATTGACATAACTGTCACAACTTGTTAAGCAATGGCTTCCATCTTTTCCCATTTTCTGACACATCTGACATGCTCATGACTACAGCAAGGTGTTTATTATTATGACAGTGCTATTTGAAAATCGAATGGAGCTTCCAGCATTCATGCAGCATAAGTGTTAATGCCATGTCAGACTGTAATCAGGATGAATGTGATCTTTACGCTCTTCACAGTAATGCAGAGCCGCTCAACTCGAACAAGGAAGGCAGCTGGGCCTATTCTGTTCAATTGAGCTCTCTTTGGAGATGTGTGCAGGCCCTTTAATGATCACTGAGAATGTTGTAGGGCACCTGACCCCGTATTTCGCCACAGCATAACCTAATGCTGCGCCAATTGGTATGTTTACAAAGAAATGGCATTATAGAGGAGCATACATTTGCAGTTGTTCCTGTGTCCAGTTTAATTTGCACAATCTTATATCCCCCCCCAGTGGGCCACAGGCAGGCTGTCACAGCTGAATAGCAATAGCAGGAGGGAAAGGAGAATACAGGGGAGAGAGAGCAGGTTAGGAGGCATAATGCAGAAAGAGATCGGGAGCGCAAACATGTGAGACAAAGAAATCAAAAGAGGCAGAATAAATTCAGAGAAAGAGAAACGGAGAGAGCAGGAGTTTTGGAGTGGAATGAATGAATTTCATCTGGAGGGCATTAGTGTGAAGTGGCAGCTGTTGTCCAGCGTTCTTGGAAAAGCTGATTGGCAGAGGCTGGCGCAGGAAAAAAATTCTTGTGTACCCACAAGCTGCCACAGGTTGATGTGTCTATTCGTGCATGCGTATGCAGGACTTGAGTTCTCTGTCCAGATTCTTTCATGCACTGGCAGAGAGTAGATCGTCCTCGCTTTCCAAAAACCAATAATACACAAAGAACAGTGCCAGTGCTGGAGTGGGCTTGCACGCTGCGTTTCCGCCTCACTTTGACTTTACAGAATTATATTTGATGAATGTTGCTAAAAGCTTCAATAGCTTGGTTGCAAGATGGAGTTTCACATAATTGCAATGCATTATTTTTCATGGAATCCGCTACATGTGCCAGCAGTCCATCCATCCATCTCTTAGCTGTACCCGCTACTTAGCTGAACCTTTAGAGGGTTGCAGGGGTGTGACTGGAGCCGATCCCAGCTGACACTGTGCGGGAGGCCTGGTTCACCCTGGACAGGTTGCCAGTCAATCACAGGGCTGACACACATAGAGACAGATAACCATTCACACTCACAGTCACACCTACGGGCGATGTAGAGTCTGTGCCAGTAGTGCAAGGGCAAATTAATGAGTCACATTTGGGGTTTGAGACTCGGGGGTCATCCCACAGAAAATAGTTAGTTTTAAAACGTAAAATATCAGTATATAGCTGAGCCAAGTGGAAAAGTGCTCATCCTTTTCATCAAAAGAAAGTATTTTACATAAGCTGATTTGTTTGTACTTATTTAATAGTAAATTATCTAAAATAAACTTAGACAAAGACAAATGGTAATGTTCCTATCAGTAAGTTTAAGTTATTTTCGGTATAAAATATTATCATTTAACACATCATTTTTGGGGATTTTTGTCTCTAAAAACTACATCTGCCAGGTTGCCATTCATGGGGATGAGTTAAAATGAAGATGTTATACACATTGATATCCATTCTCTATGAAGTTTAAAAACAGCAATATGTTTTTCTTTTTTTTGCGTATTTCCTTCAAGAGTTTTCATTTTACCTCCTTTACACATTCAGGGAGGTAACCAGTACAATGTGGCTATACAAACACAGCAGCCTGAAGCACTGCACACCAGGAGACAATGCATGCAGCAACACACACACAGAGGCATTTACTCCAAATGCCCCTGGCAGGCATATCTGCATTTTGAGCTACTCTGAAAGCTTTATTTTACAGCGGTAACCTGCTTGGTTAATACCGGTTTCACCCAGTTATGTGACAGACACAAACAACAGACCCTTGTTTTAACATGAAAGTAAAGCCCAGATCATTCTGTGGTGACATTTATAATTAACTTTAGTGCAGTAAAAGACATTCAGATTTATAATATGTACTGTAAATGATACTATAATGATACTGTTCAAAAGCATTCAACAGGATGCGGGACGTGTTTCCATAAGTCGGTGCATTTGGTGTTTTGGAGCTGCTCAGTACTTGAATTATTTTTACTTTTACTTCTCCCTCTCCCCTCCAGAAATGAGGAATGATGCTTTATGCCCGAGTGAAGTTCTGCAATGTTAAGTGTAGTTTGCAACACTTAATGGGAAACGAGAGTGATAACAGTCATAAAAGTCCAAGTATGCAGACTTTGCTCGCTCCTTTTAGAGGGTGCTAATTGAGCACATGATCATTGAGACAGGTTTAAGCCTTACTCATCAAAGTCGATTTGTTATTATAATGCATGAACAACTCTAAAATGTATCCAGACTCCACGTTGCATGCTGTGGCGATATACAATATGTCCAAATCCTGAAGGCTTGACTCTGCCTTTTCCTTTGATTTCACTTAAGCTTTGAAGGTTCATTTAACCAGTAAGTCCACTTACTTTTTTTTGAAGCCCATGAAAAAGATACAAAATAATAAATTACTATTCTCGCCTTCTCATTTATCAGGTCACTTTCTTTATGTGAAATATCTTTCCAACATCAGACTACTTACAAATATGCCTTATTAAGCCCATTTCCAAAGTATTTTTTGGGATATGGCTTGTCAGAACCAAGCATCGTGTCTCTAACCTTTGCTTGTGTTGCAGTGACAGCACCCTGCTTTAGTGGATCCGTTAATGAGGCAGAATATCCATTTCATCCCAGCCTCCCTCTGCTCTAAGGGGCCAATCCTCGCCATCCCAATCATCCCTAATGTCCTCTGCGCTGCAGTCATCCACAGAGTGTCAGCTCCGCAGCATGATCACAGTTCTTTCAGGGCTACAAAGTAAACTATCGTGCTGGGGGGACAGATCACTGCAGCCTTCCCTTATCTCCCTTCTCAAGCAAGCTAATTAATCTAGCTAAATTAAAACATGACGAGGCTCTATTTATTATGAGGAGATTGTTGATTTCTCATCGTCTTGCCAAACATGAGTTTTAAATCTCGATGACAGATCTGCTCCGTATCGCTGCTGGTAAGCCAATTAAGTAGGAAAGTGTGAGCCTCGACGAAATTGCCTGTTAAAACTTTGGATCAATGCAATCGAATTTGGGAACGAGCTTGTCCGCCATTAAGGAAAAGAGGGTCTTTGCTTTGGCTTTCGCTGCAGTTTATTAGCTGTGACTCATTCCCCTCCTTTACAAAAAGACTTGGTAGGAATATTCCGGAATAAGTGCGTAATGAAGTGCATTTTGTGTTGCGGTCTAACTGCCTAAGACTGTTTTGGACAGGCGTTTTTGTGGTTTGTTCGATGAATTAATGAGGAGCTGTTGAACCCTGAGGTGCTCCACTTTGCACAGCCTTTGACAGAGCTGCTGGCTCATAGTCTGGCTCGGTTCCTCGTGTAGCCATCTTCATTGTTTTCCCAGAAAACTAATTTTTTGGTCGCACCCTGTCAGGCTTAATTATCTTTAAGCTCCTTGCTGTTTTTGTTTAGTTTTTAAGTATGACATGTTTTAATTGATTTAGATAAAGCCGCCTCTAGCCAAAACAGTGTTTTATAGTCTGGTTTCTCTTTCCTTCATGTCTTTGTCAGTTTCGAGTATCTTTTTGTCAACTAATTCTAAATCACAAACTAGCTTTTTAGAGACTGGTACGTATGCGTCTGTCTGGAAATAGCCCACAAATTTCAGAAGGGGTACCGACACGGGAGCCCTATCTTTGGCAGCGAGATTTACTATATCTTTTATCAGTGAGCTTGTTTTCGACTCACTGTTTAAAAGCGAAGGCGACGACACAGTTTAAGTACACACAGTGTTTAATGCACAGAAATCTAATGGATGCTTCGCAAGCAGGAACCGGATGCTCACAGTGCACTAAATTAATAAACCAAAGAGGAGTTTCAGCAGAATTTGCATCTCAGAGAAAACAGTAGTTGAAAGTAGTAGTTGAAATTTATGTTGTGATTAGTTTAGTCTTGACAGCTGAAAAAGACCAAAAAGACAAAAGCTTTTCATGCGGCACAAACTGCAACAGTTTGTCTTAATTCACAGTGTGAACCTTTTTTATTCTTTTTGAATGTACAGAACACACTTGCTCTCTTTGTTTCTGCAAAGTAACTGTATTTTGAAGAGGCTTAACAACACTTACAAACACATTCATGCAGAGTATGTTGGTTTGGTCCGACAGATGGGGATTGCTTTGGGAAATGTTCGGGCCCAGAGAGGACCGAAACCAGCCAGGGGTCAGGGTTGAGCTGGAATCGGGTTCTGTGGAGCTAAATAGGCATCACACTCAGGGGCACACACTCGCATATACACACGTCGTCATGTTAAAGTCCGACATGGCCGAAATGTGTGTACATAAATAAAAATCACTTCATATGATTACTTACATTAGTCAGGGGAAACAATGCTCAATATAATTTTCCTAAGTTGACATCTTTGAAAATCTTGTTTTGTCACAGTGAAAACAGATAATCGCTTTACTATCAGTTATTGGCAAATAAAAGCATTCAATTCTCACAAAAAATATTTTATCCTTGAAAAACGATTATTTGATTATTAAAATAGTTGCAGATTCCTTTTCTTATCATTGCATCTCTACTTGATACTACCCCTCATGCTGGATGTGAATATGTTTTGCATCCTTCCTGTGGGAGGTTATTTGAAACTATTTAAAAGAAAGATAAGATATTGATGGGGGGGACAAAAATCCTTTATCAAGATTAAAAGTAACGGCATTCAGATTATTGCGCTTATCGTAGGAAAATCTAATGTATTAAAGGGATATCTTATTTCTATCATACTTCAGTTTAGCAGCGTATAATCCAAGAGTTCACTACTGACAAAACATGGAAAGAATAATGAATTCATAAAGCAGCATTGATCTTCTCACTCTCTCTCTCTCTCTCTCTCCCCCTTTATCTCTTTTTATCTGTAGGGCAGCAGGTGGTGAAATTGGACAACCAGTTCAAGGTGATGTGCGTGGCCCTGCATCCCAGCCACCCAGAGGTGTTCCTGTGCGGAGGTTACAGTTCAGTGGTCAGGGCCTGGGACTCTCGCAGCGGAAAGGTCAAACTTATTAACCTCCTTAGAGTATATTTATAATTTTCATCGTCTCTGGTTCACCGACTGTTGTTTGACCTTTTATAGATCTAAGGCAAGTAACACATGGTCCTCATCCACAGCTCCCTCCAGCACACCCACAGTTACACACTAGTACAAACAACGTAGCAGGTACATTCGACTGTGCACAAGGACCCATGTTATATTTCTCTAAAAGGATAATATTGCAGCATGCATTGAAATAACACTGCAGTTTATCTCACTAATTGTTCAAAGGAATGTTTTATTTAATTTGGGACTCATAAACTGTTCCTGTGCGGCTGCAACCTAATAATGCTATTAAGTTTAATGGACTGTTTTATATGATAATCCCATTCACTTCCTCAGAATCTCAGTGCTCACATGTCATTTTTCCCCTCGGCTAACTGAATCGTTTCCCTGCAGGGTTTTAGATTTAATACAGCAGGGATTGCTTCTGCCAGTAGGTGTCAATGTGTGTTGCGGAGTGAGCGTCCTCAGCAAATAGCTTGTTAATGCTGCAGCATCCTGGCTGCCTGTCAGTCTTAGCCCTGGGCTGTGTGTTTCTTTCTCCGGGGTGAAATTACCCCACTAGATAAAAGGACCGAGCAACACAGGCACGACACCAACCTATTAGTCTGAAGTCTTTTCCGAATGGACTCATGAGGTTGAACTGGATGCATAAGATTACTCTACCATGTTGTGTTAAAACTCTGAGAAGAGCAAAAGTTAAAAGTTTGGTTGAAAGCACAAGGAGAGCAATTAAAGTAGCAGTTAGGGGTTAAAGGTTAAATTGTCCCATGTAGAGCCAGCTGTCATTAAAACCTAATCCAATCAAACCCTCTGTGAAAATGTGATCTAGTAACAGCGAGCTAGAAAAGAAAGGTATTAAGATAAGATATGATAAAATATATTTAAAAATATATATACTTAAACTATACTATATATAGATACCCTCTCTCATTTACTTACATTGAGCTCAAACCGGTTTTAAGATTTTAAATGTTTTGTGAAATGCATTTAGGCCAACAATATACTTTTGTGGCTTGCTTTCTGGGTTTTATTAACCTTTTGTCAATGATGTCAATCCTTTCCCCTCGTGATCCAGTCTGATCTGCACAAAACTATATGGCCTCTACTTTGAGGGCAGGAAATTGACATTTTCGGTTGATGGCTTCAGCTACCAATTAACTTAATTAATCTGCTGATTATTTCTTGATTACTCAATTAATCATTTGGTCTATTAAAGGTCAGAGAAAAAAAAGGGAATATAATTTCCCTCAACCCAAGGTGATGTATTCAGATTATTTGATCTCTAAGAGGTATAATGTCACCATAGATTACAATCTGAAATTATTTTTTCTCAGCTGATGTTGTTTAAGCCTGATCATCTACTTAGTATGTTTTTATTCCATTAAAAAGCAATAGCTGTATAATATGCTGTTGTAGGATACTGCTTCACCCTAATACAACAGATTCACATTACTACATGTATGTTACTACAGTGTTACAGTGTTGGACGTACTGGCACAGCTGGGCAAGTGTCCAGATGTTTCCCCTCCTTCCTGTTAATTGCTCTGCTGAGTTGAGGGACCATAAACATTGTGTATTCAAACATTGACTGGGCTATAAAAGCATTGCGGATGTCTTCAACATGTCTTCTTTTAACTACATGAAATGAACTAAATGTGGTACGTGTAACTACTTGAGATTTTTCACACACTTCCCATTACATTGTGTGACTGTGTGTGTGTGTGTGTGTGTGTGTGTGTGTGTGTGTGTGTGTATGTGCGTGCGTGCGTGCCTGTGTTTCCAGGCGGTGAAAGTGTACAAAGCAGGAGTCCAGCAGACCTTGGACATCCTGTTTCTGAGAGATGGTACGGATTTTATAACAAGCTCCGACTGCGTGAGCCGAGACTCTGCGGACCGCACCCTCATCGCCTGGGACTACCAGACCACAGCCAAGGTCTCCAACCAGATCTACCATGTAAGATAAATAGCCCCTGAATCAATATAGTTGTGATTGGCACACAATGTTGAAATGACCAGTTAACAGGTTTAAAAGCAGTTTGAATTTCCTGAAAATATGTGAACCTGGCATAACAAGTTGGTAATGAGGCACGTAAAACCGACATATTTTGACAGTTACAGAGTGCTGAAGAAGAAAATGTGTGCTCTAGTGAGTGCCACCTATTTAAAAAATTTGATTTTTTTTTTAAGAATCTTTGTGATTTTGTTTTCCATTGAATAAATTCTTATCCCTGAATGCAGTTGGACTGAGCACTATGTGTATAGTACAGGAAGTCTCCGGATTCTTTTAATATGTAGGAAAGGATGGAAAAAATATAAAGGAACAACGTACAATACCGTATAATACAATCCAACACAACAACACAAACTGTGGCCTCAGAAATGACCATACTAGATTGATTGCATTATATTATGGAGCATTTCTGTGACTTGGTTAGGCTGCACATCTGAACATAAGGCTTTTTCCAAAATAATGGTCTAGTTGACATGCAGCTGACTTCATCGTGAGTAACAGCATGAAAAGGTCAAATAATGAATTCATTTCCACTCATTTGTCCACCAGGAGCGGTACACGTGCCCCAGTCTGGCTCTCCACCCGCTGGAGGAGTCCTTTGTTGCCCAGACCAATGGGAACTACATGGCAGTGATCTCCTCCCAGCGGCCGTATAGAATGAACAAGAGGCGGCAATACGAAGGACACAAGGTCAGTAACAACTGTGGCCTCGGGGGGGCATATATTCAATACAGAATATACACGCACACAACGTATGTCAGCAATGTGCAAAACTGTACAAAGGCAGTAGAATAAACCTGTACACACGCCCTGAGACAGCCATCGTAAGCTACACAACACATACTTGACACATATGTACAGTAGATAGATGTTCCAGGTGCTGTTTTTGTCCTGTTTTTTGTTGGTGGCCCTGAGGTGCAAAACAGAAAACAAAGACATTTCATTTCTGCACCTTTTTTTCCATGTTTACTTTATTATATACTTACAGTTCTAACAGAGTACATGTGTTAGCAACAACCTTTATTGCAGCCTGAAAGCAATTCATATATTTTTCTAATCTAACTTAATACACGTGTATCTATGTATATTGGAAGAGTTATTCCTCCCGTCCATACTGGTCTTGAGGAGATCCCTTCCAAATTACTTTATAATGTAAGAGATACGGGACAAAATCCACGGTCTTGTGCTTATCTTCCAAATTTACAGGGTTTTTAAGTATAACATTTCCTCTTTTACAACCTAACCAGATTAGAACATCTGTTTATCCATTGAATAAAATAATACAACTAGTGATTAAAGAAGGGATGGCTCCCTCTGTAACTGTGAAGAAACACATTTCTATTGTCTAAAATAGAAATTAATATTGTCACATCATCCACCCCTAAACCAAGCTATATTCATTGAACATGAATGCATTTTTCCAGGAACACCCTGATCCACAGTCACATACACTCTCTCACACACTCTCTCACACACACACACACACACACACACACACATGTTGAAGGTGCTCAGTGCAACCAGGCTTGTCACAACCACTTCGCTGGAGCAGTGGGAGGTTAAGTGCCTTGCTCAAGGGCACTCTGTTGGTAATAATGAGGCCGAAGCAAGTACTGCTCTCTCACTTCCCCCTCACAGATTTATTCTGCTTCTGAGACGGCCCAACTCTATAATCAGCTGGATCACAATCCAGTTATTATGCTGACATTTTATTATGCCGATGTTAACCTGGCTCTCGGTTGAAAGGTGCGTATATTCTCGTTCTAGGTGGAGGGATACGCGGCGCAGTGTGAGTTTTCTCAGGATGGAACTATCCTGGCCTCAGGAAGCTCCACCGGCTCCGCCCACTTCTACGATTACCACAATGCTCGTACGCTGCACACCCTCCACGCCCACAGCCAGCCCTGCCTGTGTGTGTCCCAGCATCCCGTCCTGCCTGCAACTGCGGCCACCTGCGACTGGGCTGGTGAGATCAAGGTCTGGCACTGAGGACTCTTAATGGACAAGTCAAAAAAAAGAAAGAAAAAGACTTAAAAGTTGTATCGTGTTGGCAAAGACATGTAAGATAGTATTAAACTGAAAACTTTATCTCCCATAATCTCTTGGCATAAAATGATAAGAACTTGGCAATAAACGCTGGAAGTCAGCAAATTTACTATCTACTGACGCCTTTGAAAAACTGTTTTTTACACTGTGTATCTTGTGATGCTTTCCCATTATTTAAATATACACCCACATTTATATTCCCACTGATATGAACTTGGCACGAGAACAACAGTCACTATTGTGTAAATCTTACTGTAAGCATGTTATTCATATTTGGCTTTGACATCCTTAAATCAGGGAAAGTTTCTTTACAATTCAAAGAGTGAATTATTGTTGTGAGTTTTATCCTAAGTGGTAGGCGGTCGGAAAGCAGTCTAGCTGCGCGCACACACGCACACACACACACACACACACACACACACACACACACACACACACACACACACACACACACACACACACACACACAC
>JAVQJL010070543.1:0-87053 GCA_036024295.1 Nannoperca obscura
ACACACACACACACACACACACACACACACACACACACACACACATTCTGTGCATGTGCATACACACATATAGGAGAAATGCAGTAGGAAAGGAGGTGAATTTAATTCCCAATCCAGCCCATATACCTGTTCTTATTCTCTGTTGACCTTGTAAATGTATACTTGGTGGGCCACATCTCCCAGTTGTCTAGCACAGGGACAAACCAGCATGCACAAGCCTGCGCCCACAGTATGTTCAGAGACACAACTCATTAGTTCTGTGTCCTCTCTCTGCCGTTGCAACCTTGTATTTGCTTCTTAATCCACTCAAAACCTGCAAAAATGTCAAAATAAACCTCTTTGATTTAATTTATATTTTGCTCCAAATGGATATTTTGATGGATATCTCCAATATGCGTTAACAGCAGTGAGTGTTGGAGATAAGGGTACATACATTCAGTGCTTTCACAGTGTAATGAAGCTGCTGTGCAACTGTGACACATACTCAGAAGCGCTGTTATGACTCCAAAAGAGACACATTTTTCTCCCCTGTCTTGGTGAAATATTCTTGTGCTATCCTTGTTAAATCTCTCATCCATTATGTTTCTATGCTCTGAATACATGCTGCACAGTATCACAACACAGAGCAGAGCATCATCTGGAACTGCAAATTGTAATCACAGCTGCAGTATATAAGCTTTTAAGAGTGATTCAGGATAATATTATTTTGTGTGTCAGGGCAACTGAAGTGCATTATCCATCTTCTCCTCAAATGGCTGGTTGCTTTAAGGTGGTGTAAATGGATGATCAGACTCACTATAGATCAGACTATAGATCAGACTGCTCCAGGCATTCAGTCATCCCGTCACTTTCTGTTCCAGGCCAGGCCCTCACCACTGTATATTAATTGATTGCATGGTTAGAGACGTGGAGATGGTACCAGGGACTGATTCTTGCTTTGGCATTGCCTACATACGCAGTGACACAACAGGAACCTAGCTGTTGGAAAATTCAAGGGATAATGCTGATGATGGATAGCACAGAGTCCATAAATAGAACTCCCACTGCATAAGCACAAAAACCCACTTTCATTAATCTTAAAGAATGTTTAAATTAACTCCTGGATCTGTTCTGCTGAAGAAAGGAGGGGGAAAAAGCTGACGTTTATTTATAAGGAGAAATAACTTGAGAAGGCTTCTAATTTATCTTGGTCTCTGTGGTGTCATTTGAATGAACACAGATACACAGGGACAGCTGCAGTGTCGGGTGAGGCTGATGAAACAACAATGATTACACTGGGATTGGAACATACTCACTGGTAGAAATTCTTCAGATTCTGCATTTTTTCTTTTAACGCATTCCGCCGGGCAGCAGAGCCATTCAGCTTGGCAAAAATGTTAGAAGAGGAAGAGAAACACACTCAGCCTGTACTGGACCTGTAACATCCAGCCCAAGCCAGTCCAGTATAGAAGTGCTTTGCACAGTTCAGTTC
Organism: Nannoperca obscura; assembly: GCA_036024295.1. Classification (NCBI taxonomy): domain Eukaryota; kingdom Metazoa; phylum Chordata; class Actinopteri; order Centrarchiformes; family Percichthyidae; genus Nannoperca; species Nannoperca obscura. Next base: position 1,472 of record JAVQJL010070543.1, read on the forward strand.
ATCATAGCTTAGTCCAACTTATGCTGTGTCTCAGTTTGGATACTTCAGTTAGTACACGTCCATGTAGTACACTGAGTACACTGTGTGAATTTCGACAGGGTAGCGTTGTCTCAAATCGAATATGCACTTACTGGAAATGAGTGCGGTGACCATTTTCACAGATTGGTGGTCTCTCTCCTTCCACTATGTAGCCAAGATGGCGACCATTGATGGAGAGAAATGTCCAACGTTCCACACTCAACCTTTTGACCGTTATGAGTACACCATTCAGGTGCTCATAGTGCACTGCATTTTTCCATAATTATCAGTGTGAACAAACTTAGACACTTAAAATAGCAAGTGTAACTATGGAAGAATGAGACAGAGCTCTAGTCTGTCTGAGTTCAGCCCTGTGTACCCAAACAGACCCAATCTTATGCGTATATTTAACCAGCCAGTGACACAACGCTGCCAAACGAGCCTATACTAATTTGACTAAATCATTTATATTGGCATTGAGTTCAGTTTTATCTAGATCCTTTAATATAACATTCACTGATGATGCTGCGATACCCAAAACCTTGCATTGGAGTTCAGTATGCAAGCAACACGAGCGGTCTGATGCTGAGAATGATTCTAAACAAATCCTCAATTTAACTCTAGACCACTAATTCTGAAGTGAGACCTAAAGTGAGCGTACATAAAACGTCCATTATAATTGTCCTTTGCATTGTCAAAAACTGCAACTACAGTGCGTGCAGTGGATCATAGTTGAACTGGGAATTCAATCTTCAAACTCTAATGGATGCTTACAGCAGACAGTTTGGATAATATGATGTGTAAACTCCCCAGATCTCAGCAACAGGCGTTTTTCACAGGCGGCATTTTAACTTAGTAATAGTATGAAAAGCACGTTTGGGGAGTAATAAAAATAATAAAATGAATGACGGCTGAATTCTATTGAGCTGCTTCAGTTTCAGGGTCCTGGTTTCAGGGTCAGTGTCGTGGTTTGCTGGGACACTTGATTGGAACAGAGCCATCATTAATGTTATTAGTTACACCTGCAGGAACTATGACAGGTATCCTGTGAGAAAAGCCTATTCGTTTGGTGAGTTACATGTTATTGTAACAGCTTTCTCATGTGTTGTAAAATAAGTTCTGTAACTGTAAAACATTTTTAAACTGATGCTATGTGTCATGTAAAGGTTTTTAGTGTCTTTGAATGTTGAACATTTGGCTCTACCAGGGGCTAATTTTGAATATTGGATACATATGAACCTTGGACGGGAGAATTGATTTGTAATAGTAATTTATATAAGAAGGCAGCTGAATAGCTACTTATGTATTTGTAGGTTGTTATACTTTATCTCTCAGAACTTAGATATTGAACGTGTAACACACAGACACACAGGTCATCTTCCTGCTCAGGAAGATGGAGCTTTAGACTTGCATATAGCAGAACTCATTTATAGAAAACCTTCAGAAAGGCTCTTAATAGCTCTGTGACTTTTGACTGTCCTTTAAAAATATTTAATCACATCAAAGGTTTTGTGTCAACAGCTTTAAGGGACCTCTTAAACCTCACTGGATGTGTTTCAGCTAATTTTGACTTTTTACAATTACATGCAGAACCACTGACTGATAAAATGAAAAAACTAAAACAAACATTTAATAACTAAATAAGTAACCCCTAGGGAACCCCCCCCTTTTATGTGTGCCCTTTCCTCACAGACAGACACTCTCCAGATCAGAGGTATTAGGACTGTCCTCTTATTACTGATGAGGAGCTGATGCTCTGGAACCAGATATGAGATAGAAGGAAACACAAACCTGCCGACAACATCGCCTCTCTATCCTGCATTGTATTTGGGTCTATCTGCTGCTGTGCGCATCCCAAAGAGTGCATGAGAGAGGATGGAGAGATATGGCAAAGAGTGCGCACGATTGCATATCAGCCCCGTACAGTGTGTGTCTGCCTGCTTGTGTTTGCGCGTGTGTGTGCTCTTCATAGGCGACGGGAAATATGAGTTGAATGTGAGGCAGCAGCTGATGCGCCGGTAAGGGATGCTGCTGCTGCTGCTGCTGCTGCTGGCTGCCGTGTAGGATGCTTCTTCGCTTCTTCTCTCCTCCGGGCGCTCCTTCGCCTCTTCCTGCACAGCGAGAAGAGATATATGCTACAACCAGAAGAAGAAAAGGCTCGTTACCGGCACCGACACAACCTCGTTTTTCTCGCTTCAATTCCGAAGCAATATGACGGAAGGATCCCGCCCGGAATGCGTCTCATTTAAGGACACTTTTTACCAGGAGCGGCAGGAGAAATATGGAACTTGATGGGCGTCTTTTCTGCGTTTAATGCGCCTCGGGAGATAATAAGAACAAAATACTGAGGAGGCATATGTGTGGAGGGGGGCGTCCGGACAGAACGCAGGCTTTGGGATGTATTGTTGGTGAAAGCAAAGAGGGTGATCATTTACTGAGGATAAAAGAAAACGGAGGGGGAAAATGCAGTTTGAGACATTGCGTCAGTTCTGTAGCTCGGTTTTATCACATTTCAACGGGGCTTTCTCTGCGCCTCAGAACATCTTGCAGACGGAGCTGTTCGAGCAGGCGTTGAGCAACATCGGGTGAGTGATTCCTTTGTAAAGAAATGCCCTGATTTATGAGGAAGGGCTTCCCCGTTGGTATGTCAAACGAGCATTGGAGGTGGAGGGGGCTTGCGTTTATCGATCTGCAGCCAGCCTGCGTAATAACAACCTACAGTATAGTACTGTTGCTGCTGCAGATATTTCCTAGATGGATGATGGGGCCGATCAGTGACGCTGCCGCGGTTTGCTCTGTGTGCGTGCATGCGCGCACATGTACCGCGTTTCGAGGTGTGTGTGTGTGTGTGTGTGTGTGTGTGGGGGGGGGCTCAAAACGAACTGTTTAGGTAGACTGTGACCATGCCGAGGTGTGACTGCTGTGTACGAGTAACCGTGTACGTGTGCGCGTGCGCGTATGCCCCAGCGCACCGCTGCTGCAGCACGTGTGCCATACTGCCTCTGCTGCTGTGGCTGAGAGGAGGATGAACATGAGGGGGTGAGGAGGAGGGTAAATGTGCCTGTTTTAAAAGAGCAGAGCGGGAAATGAGTGGAATCTCCACCCAGACACACTCAGTCTCTCTCTCTCTTACTCACTCTCTCTCTCACACACACACTCAGTCACATCTGCCTACACACTCAAACACAGGCTATGTTTTTGGAACAAGGACAAGTCTATACAGAGCAGGTATGAGTTGCTTGATACAAATGTGACTAAACTGCAGAAAACCATGAACAAGAAGGCATACATATAGGCTTCATTATGCCACTCTATTAAGACATCTTAAGACTTTTAGGGCAGTCATTTTCATTATTTGGAAATTATAGTATTATACTACCATTTTAGCTAGCTACTGTACAGTGTTACTGCAATGTACAGGCCTGATGTATTTTTACATTTTCTTGAAAATAAGTGCTTGTGTTGTGTGTCGAGAGAGAGAGAGAGAGAGAGAGAGAGAGAGAGAGAGAGAGAGAGAGAGAGAGAGAGAGAGGTGGGATCTCACTTAGATGCATTGGAGCATATTATGATTAGTCTGCTAAATGCTCCATTCCCCCACGGAGAGGCCCCTGTTCATCTGGCCAGGCATGGCTGTTAGACACATTATGCAGACTGCAGAAAGGCTTCAAACTTGCAAAGAGACTCACGTTCCTGCAGCTGCAGGGCCCAGAGAACACGCAGGCCCCTTTTATTCCTTGCCATAGGCGCAGGCCCTGTATCTCCACACCATGCACTGTCTGTCTCCGGGGACTGCGAGTCTTTCCCTCTTGTCCCCCACCCTACCGTCAGAAATAATTTACAGCGTTGCTGGGCTCTCTGCCACCTCACATTACATGGCCAGAACACTCAGCCACTGGAAGGGCTGAACAGGGGGCTCTGTGCCTAGAAACTGTGATCCAGCAATCATCACATCTGACTGATTAAATTGAACTTATTTTCCATCACTACCCTTTTATTCTTCTTCTCAGCAATTTTTCCCCGGTAGAATCAATCTCTGAATGGTAGTGGACAACAAGACCACTCCCATTTCTATGCTATATTATCATATTGTTTTATATAGTTGGCTAAATGGTACAAACTGGTAGAAAGTGCCATTATTTTTTTAATACTGTTCCAGCACCTTAAGGCCAGTGTCATCCTTCATGTCCACTCAGTCTTGGCCATCCATTCGATCAGAGCTGTGTGTTTCTCTCTCTCTCTCTCTGTTGCTTTCTTGCCCAGGCCAGGCCTGCTAATGGGCTGTATGCTTTTAGATCCAGCTTCCATGTATTATGCATGTGTGCGTCAGCAGAGGTTCTAATGGGGTGTAGGGATCTGTTCTTAGAAGGCCTCAATGGTTTGGAATTGAGTGGTCACTACATTTAAACTGCAACCATACTCACCCCCATACTCACCCCTTCCCCTAATACACACACACACACATAGTCTTTTCCCAGATGAGCCTTTTGCAAAGTGTGTGATGGTATAAGTGCGATATGAATAGCTGCATTTGAGTTTCTGCTTAGATGCAGAATATTGAAAGCAGCACTATGTTTCAAAGCCAGCATATTAAATAAAACCTATATTGCTGCTGTTTAATGGCTCCAAACGGGCCGTACAATTTAGGGTGTGATTTTAGTGAGTCATCCTCATACTCACAGCTGTTGACTCAACCCATAGTCTCATATATTGTCCTCCTGCAGTGACAGCATATTTGCAGCTGTGCACTTCTGCATTTCATTGTTTATAGGTGCTTTACACCCCAGTTTTCTCCATTTCCCACACCCATACCCATCTCTTCACTTGTCCTCTCCAACCATGGGGTTGCCATAGTGATAAGGTGTAATGTTTGATCAATAGAAATGATGATTGTTAGCAGGGCCTGATTAAAAAGACTGAGGAAGGTATAGAACAAGGAATGTTATTTCTAACACAATTTTGTGTAAAAAAAAAGGTGTAAGAAAAAGGCAGGATGGTGACACTTTTAATTTGCTATATTGTAGATTTTAGATCTAAAATCCTACTCTTTTCTGTTTGGAGACTTTTCCTTAAATTTCTTCTCTCTATGCAGTTTTTGTCTGCTTTGACAAGTTAACACATTTCAGGATTACTTATGTTCATGGCAGTTTTCAACATAACATGCTTTATACATTTATACATTACTGATGTAAACATGCATTGTCTGCATTATCTTAGAGTTTAGGGACACATATGTTGAAAATGATAGCTGTTAAAACCGATTATAAAACTTGCATTTTGGGACCCCTTGAACATCTGAGTGGTTTGTTTTGTCAAAAAGACTCCACTTCCTCCCATCCTCAGCCTGCAGAGAGAATATGAACACTGTAAAGCCCATTCAGTGATGGAACCTGAATCAAGTTTTTTAAGGAGGCGTGAGACCTCTTAACCAAGAGCCAAATTTGAGTTGCTTTTTAGCATTGCATCTGTAGCAGTTATAAGTTAGTTAAGCAATGTCTGTTAGCGGAGCAGTGATACATAACATACATGCAGCACATGTGTATGTCAGTCCTGCACATTTCTCACCAAATCCTGCTCTGGAACAAATAAAATAAATAAATAGAGAGAAGCATATGGAAATAACCAGTTTTACATAGATAACCTTTATATAATAAGGTAATGTCATTGAGTTTTCACTTCCACTGTTTGTGCACTCCATTCCATTAAGCCATAACATGAATTTCAAAATGATGTACTGACATGATTATTCTACATCTAAAGGCTTTAAAACACTTCATCCAGTCTGTTGTGCATGCAGCATACAAGCCACACAGTTTCTACTCTTGCAGTCGCTTGTCCACCTTTATTGTATTGATAGCAAGCATTATGGATGGATGGGAGGTGAGAGGATCTCAGTGAAGGGACAAAGCAAGGAGAAACAACAGAGAGGAAGACAGAAAGTACAAGGAGGAGGCAGGAACACCCAGGCATCAGTCACCATAGTGACAGAGCTGTAGACCAGGCAGACATAGCAGGCTGCAGCTTGTGGGACTCTGAACCTCTGGAGCCCCAGATTCATGTTGATGTGACAGAACTGGGGGAAAGTAGAGGAGGAAAATAAGAGGAAAGGGGTAGGAGGAAGAAGGGAGGAGGGGAGGAGGAGGAGACAGACAGACCTAGAAACAACGAGAGACAAGGACATGGATCCACAGTCCTCTTCACAGTCCTGGACACTTGTGGTGATTTGGGGGTGTATCCACCTTGATATATCATTGGCCACATTGTGTATATATAGCATTTACCTACCCCTGGTTTTTACTCTTTTTTATCTAGAGTAAGTTCAGTGTATATTTTGTTTTCCAGTAACGCCCTGCTTCCCTTTCCCACATGTACACATTAATGCCTTGCAGAGGCAAAAATCAAGCTGACTGAGCTCCTCTACTGGAGCTACTGGGAGTTAAATACTTGCTAAAGGCAGCTAACGCTGAAGGCAAGGCGTACCCACAGTTTCCCAGCCAGCCTCTAGGCTAGCAACCTCTTTTTTCCATCTACTATAAAGTAGCGTCTTGAGGGTTTAGGTGTGGGAGACTCAAACTGTATTCTCTGTAGTTCCCCCCCCACCCCCCCACCCCCCAGCATCCCATCACACCTCGCCCACGCTCAGCCCACCCTCAGCCCCATGGTGTTGTACCCGGGGGTTGGCGGCACTCAGCAGCTGTAATTAAGACAGCCCTTTATTGGTTTTGTCCTCGCCAAGGGAGATGCGCACAGGAAGAAGGGAGGCCATGGTTTATTGCCTGGGCGGCTAAGAGAGGGGTTATTATGATTGCACGCCAGAGAGAGAAAGAAAAGAAGTGGATAGAGAGAGAAAGCAAGATAAAGTGGAGAGAGTTGGAATGATAGCAGAGGAAAAAAGGATGAAAAGTGCAAGAGAGACAGCGGTAGAGGCTGAATCGATATGCTCGACTCCTCTCTGCTCTCACCAAATCATATCTCAGCATCAGACAGAGAGCAAGAGAGGGAGAAAGAAAGGGAGAGAGAGAGAGAACTGGTAGCTATGTCGGTGGGCTGTGTAGCCAGATAAGCATCAGGGTAATGTCCCCAGCCCCAGGTCTGCTGCCACTGCTCCTAATGCTGCTGCACAGAGAGGGAGGGGAAATTGCCATTGCCGATCTTTGGACACAGGTTGCCACAATGTGGGTCCCATGGCCAGAGGTACACGTGATGTCACTCTGTAAGATGTACGTTAAGTGTAGGTTCAACCGGCCAGCAGTTCTCAGAAAGGGTACAGAAAGGGTCATGGAGCAACAAAGGAAAGACTTTTCAACTGAAACGCCGGCCTGTGCAGAGCGCTGACATCTGGGCTCTTTTCATGCTCATGGAGCGAGACTGATTCCCTCACAGGCTGAATAGGTATGTGTGCACAATCATTTGTGTGTGTGTGACCCTCAGCCTTAGCATGTCATTAATGGTTGAGTTACAGTAGACATAGTGTCCTCCCAGTAAAACTACGTTTCAGCTTGCCCCAGGTCCTTAACTTCTTCCACCCTCTCTACTCACTGATGGACTAGACAAAGCTGTTGAGTGGCATAAATGTGAGACTCAGCTCTTCTCTGTGTGTGTGTGTGCTCTTTGTTAGAGGGCATGTGGCGGCGCTTGTATGTTCATGTGTTTGAAGCCCAGTCCCTGGGAGGTCCTTTTTTTCTTTTAAAAAGCCTCTTTTCCTCTGCTCCCAAACAGATGTCTGATGTCATCTTGTTTTTAAATAGCCAAGAGAGGGAAGAGAAACTGCACACGCCGCATGGATAGTGCTTTGCTTTCAACCATATGCCTTTATGTGTGATGCTATTTTGTCAATGTCAGTAACCATTTCACAGTTTGTAGAGGGGTTAAACTGAACTGTTTTTGCTGTACCATCAGTGTAGGACTTAAGAGGTATTGTACATATTTCAACAAATCCTCGTCTGGCCTTGGTAGTCAGTGGAGTTGCTCTCTCCTCCTGAAGGTACTTCACTGCATCATCATTCTTGTTTTACATTTGATTTATTGATTAAAGAGGCTTATAAGGCCAGACCTTAGGAAGGACTTTCTTAGCTAAATCCGTTATTCTGTGCAGTGAAGTCCACAAGTCACTGAGTCTGTTTAAGTCATTTTCTGGAATGCATATCTGGAATATGGAATCCATTTTAAATCCACCATTAGTTTCATTGGGGTCTATGTGTGCAGGTATTAAGCTCTAGGAATCTGTTTTAGATTCTCCTATTACTGTTTCCACTCCACATACCCAATGCCCAATTGACCTGATAGCATAATATCTGCATGCATTGTTTCATGAATGGAAAAAAGATACACATAATCCTGTTGCTATGCCCCAAATCCAAATCTATTTCATGCTCCAATTTATTCAATTACCAAAAATACACTTGAAGTAGCTGTGTGATAAAGCAATAATGAAACAGCTTAATCTAAACATCTGCGTCTATCCAGCCCATTGCTATCATCATCCGTCTCATCCCCAGCCCGTGCTCAAATCCTCTTTTGCAACACTGATGGTGTTTCACAAGCTCAATGAGATTAATTATTTCCATATTTTGCAAACATTGCACCGCGTGTGCGGCTTCCCCTCGTCCCCCCGCACGTGTACAATTAGATCAGTTCATTTGTGTTGCAAATGAGCCGGTCCTGGCGTGCTTGGCGGCCTCCCTGGGCTTCTCCTGCCACACAGCGAAGAGGAGAACCCAGCCGAGGAGTGATCAAAAGCCTCCTTCTCTGGCAGGCAGATGCTGAGTAAACATAAAAAAGAAGAAGCTCCAATAACTTGTCTCCTCCCGCCTCCGTTTCCCTCCTTCATTATTTTTGGAGTCTGCTGGCTGACTGGCATTAATGAAACCCCATGTAATATTCATTTAATTCCCAGTGTTTACTAGTTCATTAGGTTTTAGGATAGTAGTTGATCTGATCTCCAGGGGTGGCAAGGAAGAGGAAAGAAGCTGACTTTGAAGATTTTTCTTTTTTTCACTTTCTTCCATTTATTCATATGTCTCTCTTGATTCTGTTAGAAGACCATTCACAGTTCTCTCCTTGCTTACTGAATTGTACAGCATTCCTCTCTCGTCTGCTCCACCACACTTCTGCTCTCATTTGTAACTAGAACTAAAGTTTGGAGGCTCTTTTGGGATTTTGGTGCAGTGGTACATCAAAATGTAAATGTACTGTCAACATCTATGTGAAACATAATTTAAAGACCCTATCTGTACAGAGTGCTACCTCCTATTATCTGAGTGCAAAAACGTCAGTAAATGTAATTCAGGTGATAATAAAGACGTTCACCATGGATTTAATATTTTCTCAGACCAGGGTCCCTCTGGCCAGTTCAGCTTTCTGGCTCAGGGCATGTGTTACAGACGCTGTCCTATGCACTTACAATTAACCCACAAAGCCCTTTGGTTCAGGGCTCGCTCTGCAAAGGTCTGACCGTGGGTTCATTGATTGAGACGTTGGCTTGTCAGTGCCATTGAGCGCAGGAGAAAAGGTCTTTCTGCTGAGCACACAGGGACACAGCGAATGGCTTTTTCATCAGACAAAAAGGAAAAGTGAAACTTTGTCACGAAGCTGGTTTTTTTTTTAAACATGGTAAAACAATAGGTAGTTCTGTTTGATTGGGGAAAATTTGAAAAAAGTAAGAAATATCTCTTGCATATGAGTGGACATGATAAAGTCAGTTTTCAACTTTGTGCCCTGAAGTCATCATTGCTTTCATCATCATGCATTCTTATCTACCTAGCAGTAGTGGAACTCTTACTATCTGAATTTATCCTGCATTATTAGTAGATCCAAACCAGCATTTTTGGGTAATGAAGCAACAGTGTAGCTCTAATGAAGTTAGTATTACAATTATCATTAAAACATTTTAAGAATATCTCATTGTTAGCTAAAACTAAAATTTGGAAAGTCTTTAAATGTTTAATTATAATGTTTTTTAAGTATACTTCCATATGTATTTCTTGTTGGCTTTCCCAAACTCTTCAACCCTTGTACTTAGCAGAGCTACACAATGTTGCTTTGATCTCAATGTGTGAGAGTGTGTGTGTGTGTGTGTGTGTGTGTGTGTTGTGACATCTCCCAGACAAGGAAAGTGTTTCAGAAAAGAGCTCGGGAGGCACCGTCTTCCCATTATGCACAGCTTCCTGTCTGCCTCCAGGCAAGCCTCCTAGCAGCCAATCTGTTTGAAATAAACTTAAGAGAGACTTGAGGGTTAAGACAGCGAACCTGGAATGGAGAAGATGGTTGAGAACAGCAGTTTATTAATTAAATAAATTCACCCAAATGAATAGCATTTTCAGAAAGTAACTGACAGGGAAATATTTCAACATGTTTTGCTAACTAGTCCCAGGACAGGATCAAGAAAACAAGATAATCTAAATGGATCCCATTATACATGCCTCCCTTTATTCATTTTTTTTGCACTTTTTAAATGTTGTATGCCTAATTTGGCACACTGTGGGACAAAACCTGCGTGACTGTGTGTCTCAGTGACTGTCTAAAACAAACTCTGTAGTTAGCTTAAATTCTGTCTTATGTTATCAATTAAAGAGAGAGCTAAATTAGAATCTTTCCAAATGAGACGATTAAGGAGTGACTGTTCAGCACTAATTGACTTTGCATACAGTGGGACTTCAACAGTGGTTAAATCTGCATGCCTGATAAAGATACAGCATGATAGAGATTTTCAAAGTTGGCTCCATGATGTGAAGCCTGCTGTGTGTTGCTGTCAGTTACCTTGCAGTCAGTGCATATCAGTTTGTTAAGCTGGGCAATCAGTGAGCGAGGCTGAAAGTAGCATACATCTTGATTTGATTAGTCCCAGGGCCCAGTCCCAGAGATGCATTGGGGTAACTTGGCTGCAGTGGCATCCCTTCCCTATGGAGTGCTTATTCCTTCTTTCCCTGGCAACCTCTTTGCTTCCCATTAAGGGCACTCATGTGACAAGCAACATCCAAGCAGATGAGTTGTTTGGAGCAAAGAAAGGGGCAATAAGAAAGAAGTATATTCTACTTTTGATGTCACACCTAGACACCGTGATCTTTTCCTAAACCTAACCAAGTAGTTTTGTTGCTTAATCCTAAGTGTGTCTGTATGAGACGCCGAGGGGCACGACATGGGTGATCAACCATATGAATAGATGATAACGGCCTTCTGAACCTGCTGGTATGTGTAGCAGACCCCTTCTAACCCATATCTTACAACCCCCCACCACACACACACAAAGCTTTTACTACAATAGTCTGTTATTACTATCATTATTAAATGATGTATTGCTGTGGTGATAAATGTAAACAGTGCGGGATTGCCAGAGGTGATATGCAGTGTGGAAATTTAGTTAGAGCATAGCTTCTTTGTCTAAAAAGCTCAATGCTGTGAGCAGCAGCAGTATTCTGTGGTATTTAAGAATGTCAAGTGAGTCCGGAGGTTTTGGCGGGAATATTAGATTGGCATTGGTAACACTAGACGACAGGTTAATTTCCCCCCTCCATTTGTTAGCGCAGGGCAAAACACTGAGGGGACAGGCATGGAAAAGTTTTGTATGGGACGGCGGAGGCCCAACCTTGAACCCAACATGAAGAGCTATTTAGCCTGGACCCCATCACCATTTGTCAGCTATTATTGGACAATAACCAAAGAAACATTGCTCACCTGTGAAGAGAGCTCATACTCCCTCTTCCCGCTGACTGGATCACACTTCCTGCAGATTGTCTACCCCCCCCCCGCGCACACACCCCTCCACCCTGCTTAGTCTTGTTGTATATTCGGTACAGGGAGGGCTTGGCTGTCTGCTGCGTCGTGCCGTGCTGCTGCAGTCTTATCTGTTGACAATAATAGACTCAGAGGAGTTTGGAGACGGGGGGGGGACTGGAGCGACCAACGAGTCAAAACCAGCCTTGACCGCTGCTGGTTTCCCAAGAGGGCCGTCAGTCCGTCCGGCCCCAGAGATGTTATTTTGGGTAGCAGGGATTATTAAAGCATCCTGTGACTCACCCCTCAGCTTTTTTCATTACCTCCTCAATTTCAGTGTAGCCAGACAGCCACGCAGCGTCACAGCCTTTGATTTCAAATGCAGCTTACCTCACTGGAATGAAAAATGCATACTTAGCAGAACCAAGAAGAAATTCATGTGTGGAGAGAGAGACACACACACACACAGACAAACAGAGAGACAGAGAGAGGGTTTGTGTGTGTGTGTGTGTGTGTGTGTGTGTTCAATTACTTGCATGTCAGAGAGAAAGAGATGGGGTGCCCGTGGTTTTTAAGACATTTTTCTTCCTGTGCAGAAATACAGCCCAGCGTCTGGTTACAATAGAATCTGCTGGTTATGAATAGCTTGACAAATCTCAATACGTTCTCAACACAGAGCGCTTTGTGAAAATGAACAATGACTGACAAGCACTGAGCAGTCAACATGCTACAGCACAGCAGCAGGCATAGGGTCTCCACGGATGTTCCTTAATGCTAAGCTGGAAAGTCTTTGTAATGTGTTTTTGCATGGGGGATGTTAGTGTCTGACTGTGAAGGTTTGCACGCATTGTTTACTCATTTTATGGCGCCTTCATTTTACCTGTGTGTGTGTGTGATTGTACATCAGGGTGATGCATGAGTGCTACTTTGTGGCCGAGCATAAAAATAAAGTTACCCATCACCCTCTGAAGCCCCCTGATTTTTATTTATTTCTGCTGACCTCCAGTGGTTTAACTAACTGCAGTGATGTAGCAGCAGGGTGTGTCAGTACACTGAAGCATCACTGTTAGGTGTAGTCACAGGTGCAACAAAGCACACTTTAGACCACACCCATCAGTGATGCTGGATGTGGTCAGACGGGCAACACTACTTTTTAGCCTGGTGTTAAGTAACAATTTAAATACAACACAGAAGTAGTCCTGATGGAAAAACTGTGCTTACTTATAGAGTGTCTTTGTTGTTTACTTTAAGTAAGAGACATACCATAATACTGCATCATGCAAAACATGTATACATTTGATTCAGTGACTTTCCATATGTATCCATTAGAAAGAAGAAAATTAGTCAGCCAGTATGTATTTTTGCACTACCATGCACTTTCCAAACATCTACTGAAGAGTTACTTCCCGATATGCCTTTTTTCACAGACAACATTTGTCTTGTCATAGTAGGAAAAGCACAGGTGTTACTAATGATGGCTCAATTATCTTAGGAAGGTAGCTCCTTATTTATCCCCTTGGGGAAATTACAGTATCACAGCGGTGGAGATATGTGAGACAGGAAAGTAATAATTTGTATAAAATTATAACAAAGTAATACATCAGGAATCCAATAAATAAGAATAGTTCAAACTAAAACTACAAATAAATATGTAAGATCAATGGCATCAAAATAGTATTAAATGTATAAAACAATAGGCAGTACTGTATAATACAGTCCATGAGAGTTGACCATCCTGCTGTGGGCCTCGGTAACCTCCCAGTTGGCTGATAGGGTCCCACTGAGCCATGACAGTGTGACAGAGAGCACGAACAACATCAGGACCCTGAAACCGAAGCAGCTAAATGCAATTCCTCCATCATTCATTTTATTGTTTGAAAGCTGCACTTTTCTTGATGTCGAAATGGCGTGTGTCAATTAAAAGGCCTATAGACCCAATAGAAGTAAAGCTATATTTTCTTCAGAGCAATTCAAAAGCAGGTTCCTGCTTCCCATATGTTGCACACGGGGTGTTATGTGGTTCTTTAGAAGGGATGACTAGGATGGCGATGCCCTTCATGTGGTGATGTAGCAGTAAGCTCTGGTCACAGATGAGTGCCAATCACGTGTATCTTCTCATAGGTTCAAATACTTGGTAAAAATGTTAATTACCCACCAGTGTTGGGGTGTTGATTACTTACAGGCCCTCCAGAGAACACCCTACCCCGCCCTGCAACAGTTCTCTCCATCCCACTGTAGGGCTGTTCAGCTCAAGCTGAAGTCAATAAGCATAATTACAGACCGTACTCCTGTGCTGCTCCAAATTTGCCCCAATGAACTGTCTGGCTGTTTGTCGGCCCCACAGAGGTGTTTGCTTTATTAAATTCCAGCTGTGATGTGCATTTTCTCATGCCTCAGTGTTCTTCACTATATGATTTAAAACAATGTCCACATGCTCTGCTCCTCTAACCTTTCTCTGTAGGGAGGGGAGATGCAAGCAGCAGCGTAACAGTCCTGACTTGTAGCTAATCTTAATGGCATATTCTGTTGGGGCTTGGCCTACATAGAGTGCTAGCGGCGCCTCTTCTTAAAAAGGGACACCTAACAGGCAGTGCAGTGCGGACGATGTATTAACCATACATTGCATAGTATAAACATGAACACAGGAAAGAGGATAGAGTCTGTGTTCTTGGACCCAATTAGTGAATATGCTCACAGATCTGCAGACACTGTCAGCTGAAGTGATAGATGTGGGCCTGTACATCTTTGTGTCCACTTGCTTCACACGGATCTTTCCATAGAGCAGGGAGACTAAGTAAGTGGCTGCCATCTGTTACTGTGAACAGGCTGTGTAAAGGGCTTATTATTTATATTATTATTTTTTATTTATTTTAAATCTGCAAACACTTAGGGGTACATTGTGGCACATGTTCTGGTGTTTAAGAGATTGTCTTGTTGTTATGTTGCAACATCCTGTATGATTATCATGGCTAAGAACATCAGCTGGATTCTTCAAATGTAAAGTACATTCTCCATCTCTACAATTGTCTTATCACGTGTTGTATCCGTATAAAATCAAGGTAAGATTTAATACACTTTCTTTAACACATTGCCTCTCCATTAGCCGAATCACAAATCTGATTACAATCCATCTTGGTTTTCTGGGACTATATGCAAATCAGGTCGGCCCTACTCCAGTCCATGGGGTGGTGGTTGAGCACCCGAAGCTGTTTGGTAACTGCCCAAAAGTCTAGAGGAAGAATATATTCTGCACTTTAGCAGTTGTAAATGCTCACCCACACAAATCAGTTTCACTGATATGGAATGGGATGGCTAATTTCAGTGAAATGGCAGTGTTTCTTCCATCAGAGGGGGCCGATGCTCTGACATAGTTGCAGTTGGGAGGAGTAAAGCTTACTGTACATATACATCTTGGAGAGACAGACCACCATTTTCAACATCTGGCTAGCTTGCATCTTAAACTACCTCCTTGTTTCAATCCAGTCCATTCAATCAGTCTATATTGTGTCTTGGTCCGACCCAAGATGCATGAAGTGTCAGTTGATAACTTCAACAAACTGTCATATTATTTTAGAAATTTATATAATTACTATAAGCAAATGAGACAGGACGACACAGCAAGACATTTTACATCATATGACAAGAGGATAGATTTGGTGGGAAAGCTGGTGGATAACTTTACTGTCATGTGTATAGCAGTTCCTAATCCAGTCCTTAAGTACCTGCTCTCCTGCAAGTTACAGATCCATCTTTTCTCTTACAGCCTGATCCATTTACATCATTAACATGCTTCTCAAAGCAGTAGCAGAAGATGTACCTGAACAGTGTCAGCATCAAGTGTGAGCTCTTAAGTA
Source organism: Nannoperca obscura (assembly GCA_036024295.1). NCBI lineage: Eukaryota > Metazoa > Chordata > Actinopteri > Centrarchiformes > Percichthyidae > Nannoperca > Nannoperca obscura. The sequence goes on from JAVQJL010070543.1 coordinate 17,053, forward strand.
GATCTGATGTGCAGGAGTGAAAATACAGAACAAAATCTTCGCAGGACAGGGTGTACTTGAGAATTGAGATGGAAGCACCACGTAATGGCACACTGGAGATTCTTTTCCAGCACAGAACAAGATTGTCTTTCCCTACTTTCTGAAATGCATACAGTACATTTAAACTGATTTGAGCTTAACTGGCATTTATTATACATTTGGTTGTAATTAAAATTCAAAAATGCAGCATTTTGACAAACATTACCGCTTCAGAGTCCTTCTCAGGCTCACCATGCCAGCAGGATTGAATGTTATCACTTGATTCAATGGGCATTGATTATGTTGTGTGACGTGACAAGACTGATCAGCCATGTGAATAGATGATAGCGGCCTTCTGGACCTACTAGTAGGTGTTGCAGGCCCCTTCTAACCCATATCTATGAGGCTGATAACCACTGATAACGCCCATTCAATCGAGTGATTGGTGAAGGGTGGCCATTCCATCACTGATTGTCTGAAGTTGTCTTCTTGTGTCATAGAATGGCATTCAGGTGCACACTCCATTGAAAGCTACTTAGAGCCCCGCAGCCTGACCCCATCCCTGACGCTGTGGTGATAAAACACCCACAGAGGTCCTTTACCATTTCCCCCCTGTCAACAACCCATCGCCCACCTGCCCCGATTCCACACTCCTGTCAGTCAGCTGTCACCACCGCCATCACAAACAGAACATACTCTAGTAGTGTATCTTTAGTCCAACTGAGATCCCGTCTCCTGGGAGGGCTGAGGCGAGGAGTGAGAAAGGGGAAGCGACTGGAGAAACATGGTGACAGATGTGAAAAGTGTTGAGGCAGAAGAATGAAGAGAACGAGGCAGGAAGAAAGGCTTTAACAACACCCAGATACAGTCAGTCATAATACACCCACACACATAAACAGAGTAGACTTGTCAAACCAGGTCAGTGAAAACCAGCTACGTCATCATGGTGCAGAACCAGAAAAAAAGTATTTGATCCGTTTTGTAACACACAGAAATGATGGGGTGGAGAAATCTCTCTCTCTATCTGCATCTCTCTCCCTCTGTGTTTGATTTGATGCCCCCCCCCAACATAAACCATGTATTTGTTCAGTTGAAGGATCATAAGACCTCAGGCTGAATGAGATTAGGTGAGACCTGCTCTGCTTGTGATTGGTGATAGATGTCAGCTAGTAATCAACCAAGGAATGTAATCCTTTCCTAGGCAGAGGACTGAGCGGCTGGGTTGGATGGGGTCACTGCTCGACCTCCAGCCAATTGTGATGATCACATGATGGTGGTGTTAAACCTGAATGTCAGCTCGCTTTCAGGCCACCAGAAGCCTTTGCAGCAGGTCCATAAACTGTGCCATCCTTCCACATCCAGCATTGTGGCGGCGGGGCACTTTGGGAACAGCAGACAAAGCAGGTCATGCTGATGCTACAATATCATTTGGATATTAGGAATTACAGCTAAACTGTCGGGTTGCTGCAGGATTTAAATCTGGTTTGATTGCACTAGGTAACAGGGGGATTGTACGGGTTTCTTTAACTTCGAGCTGGCTGAGTAAGTCTTGGAAGGGAGAGTGACGGTGCATTCGTAAATGGGACGTTAGAGGCTAAGGTTTTTCCTCCTCTCATCTCTTCTTCTCTGATTGCTCTCAGTTGAGACAGGCACATTCAGCTTGTTTTTTCTTCGGCTCTCACTTTCTTCCTGGTTATCTCATTTCAATAGAGACCATTCCAGGATGTATTGTTGTCATTAGTGGGCCAGATTCCCTCTAAGCTGAGAGATCTGCCACATGGCGCCACTCATTTGTTCTCATTTGACTTCTCTCCATTATCCGCAAAGTAGAGGTGGCACAATCCCCACAGGGGCAGCGTTGCATTTTCACCTTGATTGCTTTTGGGTTTCTTATTTAACATTTTTCTTCAGCAGCAGCAGCAGCAGCAGAGGTAGCAGACAGAGCTGGTGTCACACACTCAGTCTGAAGAGCACTGCTGCAAGACTACATTTACTGCTGCTGTGTGACGATCACCAGAGACCATAGGAATAAAACAAGAACGTTTTTTAGTGCTGGAGGAGAGAGGATTGCTCGTAGGCTGTGAGCCAGCCCTGATACTAGGTAGTTTGGATTTGAGTGGACTGCTTTTTTGAACAGTTTGTGCACAGAAGGCCATGTGTTTGCGTGGAGCAGCTAGGCAGAGATTTGAACTGAGCTACATACAGTAAGGCTAGTTATATCTTATCATTTAAACTCTTATACCAGTTTGGATGTACAGCATGTGTGATGTGTGCAGTGTGTTTAAATTGTTTATTTAATGGTCTTACAATTTCTGTTAATATTAACATGTAAACTGTACAATTGTGTGTCATGTATGTTGTGTTTCCTGTAGATGATTGTAATTGCCATATAATATATGAGATGTCTATAAAGCATTACAAAACAGAATGAAAGGCATTTGGCATGTGCAGTAGGTAAATCGTTTTATGCTGTGCCATCTACAGTTAATTCAAAACAACACTGCAACAGTAGTTTTCTTTGCCTCAGGGATAATTGTCACAGCAGCATTAGAAAGCAGCAGCGTCATCATGGCAGTTCAGTTTTTATGGCATTACAGAAAGTTTAAACCTCTCCCTAATATCTATGAAACGCTGAGTGAGGGTATTGTGGTGAGAGAGTAAGTGTGTGTCAGTGTGTGCATGTGTCTACACATGCAGCTGAAGGGTTCATCAGTCACTCCTCATTGTCTATTAATTATTGATCTTTGTGCTTGTGGCTTTCCCTTTAAAAGGAATATCAACATAACCTCGAGGCAAATGAGTGAGAGGGCCAAAATCCACATTGTCTAATTCACAAACTATCTATAATTCTTCAAGAATTCTATCTTGTTTTTGCTTCTAAAAGCTCTTCTACCCCTTTGTCATTACAGTAGTAAGAGGAGGGGAAGAGGAAACAACTGCAGACAGAGTGAGATCATTAAATTACAATCGCAATTTTGGCTTCCACAATTAATTACGCTTAGTCACGACACTTTACACACAGAGTGTTGAGTCTGTAAACGGTTTGACCAATCAGAAGCATTTGTTTTAAACATATTGTACTTTGATTAGCTACTCCCAGCTTCCCAAACACAAAATGTGTTTTCTACACAAGCAACTTGCAACTGAAATATAGCTGTATTTAGTCCTACAGTATGTGTCGCTATTATTTGTATATATTCAGTGTTATTTTTTGATGGATGTGTGATTAATGTGAAAAATAATCATGATCCCAGTATTGAGCAAATTATTTATTATCATTGTAGCCAGTATTGTGCATTACTAGGATGGCATAAAGACAGATGGTTGCTCAGGGCTTTTGAGTTGAAAGTGTTTTCAACGTAGACTGGACTGAGATTGTAGATGCTTTGTGTAAATCCGCTACAGTTTTTAAAAAATCATAAACCCACATCAAATGTTAATAATTTGCAACCACATGGGCTTCCTGCTTCAACTTAATCATACAGCTGAGGCAACGTTACACACAGACATACACACACACACACACACACACACACACACGCACACACACACACACGGACTGAGAGAATGACACAGTTAGACAATCTAGTCCATGTGGAGCCTGGAAACTGGGCTTTGTGATGTTTCTGATCAGATCCTGTCAGTAGGTCAGAGCAGGGACGTGTCTGATGAGACAGAATGGGACAACTTTGCTCTGACAGACCCGCTTCTCATTACACCACAGTATATCGGGGAATTTCACCAATTGGTTTTTGTGTCGTATTCGGAAAGTAACAGCATATAAAGGTTTTATTATGGCGAGCATGTCGGGTCACTTCTAATCTTTTAGGGTCACCCTTTTTAATCTTTCGGGCCATAGTGTAATCCCATGATTTTTATGAGCCATGGATTTGATACATTATGCTGGTTTTTCATAAGAAGAGTGTACTTTAAAAAGATGATTATAATATTGGAATTACCTTTAAAGCACTGGAGATGTGTAAAGCTGAAACACAAGCCATGGTTACACAGCATCTTAGAGATGTCTTTTCTGATTCACAGTGAGCATGAAGCTCTGCACCACATGATGAGATGTGCTGTACACTTCTTTGCTTTGGATGTCAAACCATCAGATAGGACAGCCTTTTGACCACAGTTACTTGCTTTGCCCGGGGGCCACTTTTGCAAAATGACAGGAGGCCAGGGGCCAATTAATAAACCTTAATAATCTTTATCAGATAAAATAAATAAACATTAATACCTCATAACTCATCTTTCTTTGAAATTCTTTATTTAAAATGGGAAAAATAAAGGCAAATTCATTCACCCTTTTTTCCTCTGAACAGCCTGTTTTCATTGTCAACCATTCAACGTAAGCTGTCCTCATTCATCTTTGCCAAGAGATGAATCCAGTCACAGCAGCGCTGTGCAGGCACAACGGAGAAGTTTGTCCTCAGGTATTTCTGCCAGACAGACAGTCGTGAAGGCAAACGTGAACGTTTAGCAGAAATCAAGTGCCACCACTTACACTGCACAGATTGCCGATAGGTTAATATGCAACTTCAGCAGCCAAGGGACATTGTTACTAATTGGTGTAAACAAAGAATTTTCACTGTAAATCAATTTATTTATTAGAAAATGGTAAGCAGGCCACCCAGCACCCTATCGCGGGCCAGATTTGAACCATGGGCCGTCAGCTGAGTATCACTGCAGTAGACCATAAAAAACACCCATACTATCAGTGTCATAGGTGCACAACTGTCTTTTCCCCCATGTTAGAAGTCCTTCTGCTGTCATATAGTGAGACCATTGTCCCCCTCCCTGAATTGAATCTTGTTGTTCTGTCCTTGTCCTTGCAGTTCATGGACTGTCACAGCAGAGGATTTCTATAGTTAGCTCAGAATAGGACAACAGCGGTAACGATGGCTGCTCTTATTCCCACACCAGGAATGTACAGAACAGTACAGCAGCTCTTGCCTGTATTCCCACACTGTGCCCGGCAGACAATGAACATGCCTCTCTATTGTTGGCCTGTTAGGATGATTCACTGCTGGTCAATCTGCTGCACACCACGCTGCCCATGCTGCAGCTCAGTGTCATGTCTGTAGTGACATTACACACGCATCATGCAATATAAGGGGGTGTGATGGAAGGAGGACGTCACTGTGTGCGCTTCGTGACTCTGATCGTTGCAACAGCCCGGCCTCTGTGCGGCGTCACAGGCATCACAATCCCATGGTGTCCCATCCTGCCACTTCAATGCTGAATGCACCATGCAAAGCAGCTGCAGGTTTATCTAAAGGACACAGTTAACTGGCATCTTCTTTGCCTTATTTTCCCGTGCTTCTTCTAATTCACACACGCCGTTGATGATCTCTCCCCCCCTTATACTCTGTCTGTCTTACTGAGGATGGAATGCAAATCTAAGATCAGCAGAGTGTGTCATGGCAGAGCTGTGGAGAGCTCAGAGGTATCTGCAGAGAGGCTATTACAGTAGCAGTGGCAGCTGGAGCACTGGGGGAATATAACAGAGTACAGAATTTAGTGCTGCACCACCGCTCTGTTGTACTTAATGAAGGCTGGTTTAAGGCTGACAGTGTTAGCATCATGATGCAGATGCTGATGGAGCGAAGTGTCATTGTTAGCTTGCATGCTAGTTGCCATAGACATTTGTCTGTTTGGACAGGAAGGACATACAAGGCTAAACGGGAGCAGGGAAATGTGATACTTGTGTCAAGACGAGTTAGAGCTCGTCAAAGGGCAGTTTGTTAATGTTTGTTGTAGTTGCTTTGTGCATGTTCTGTGTGCATGTGTGATTTCAGGGTGTAGGATTTCAAGACAGCATCCCAGAGGGGACATTTAGTCTGCAGCCCCGAAAACATGCTGAGAGGCAAAGTGAAGCATTTCTCAGGCAGCCAGTGCAGCACCCTTAAAACACATACACACACAGCTACAAATGCAGAGGCATGCACAACTGATCACATGCACAGACATAACACACCCTTCCATCATCATCAAGTCACTAAAAAGAGATGTTTCTCATGCTCATCACACCCTTCCCCACCCCCCACTCTACATTTTCTCCCATCGTAGTCACGATGCAGGCTGTCCCCTACTCCAGCATATAATTTCTGCTGCCGCTTCACTTTGGATTTGTGAATGAAGCACTGCTCAGTTAGTGTCCAGGAGCAGAACATGAATAATGCAGCAGCCCTCATCCAGCCGCGCCTGAATCACCAAGGTGATTGGAGGCTTTTGTTTCGACGTGAAGCCCAAAAGGAGAGGTCACTTGTGTGCATCAGCTGCTGCATCAGAGAGACATTCTCTGGGTCTTTGTTGTAAATAAGGATGTGTTCATTAAAGTGCACATCCATTAGTCTTGTGTCTGTGTGTGTGTCTCCACTGCAGCTTTGGTGCTAAGATGTTTTTTTGTACTCCATTGGCAAGACATCACTCATCAGTTAACCAGTTTGAAGCTAATACTGTCCATATGTCCATCATCAGCATTTTCTTTGACAGTTTAGATGTGGTGTCTGTCTTCTCAGAAATTTAGAGGGCAGCACTTCCTGTGTCATTTATTTCTTAGGAAAAACATTCCAGGTATTTAATCTAAACTTTTATTAACCAAAACTTTAGTATTATTTCTATTAGAAATGCAGGCAGTTTTAAAGCTGCATTGAAAGCTTTTGACTGCTGAAGGAGGGTGTGTAGACTCCAAAACAAAGTCACAGCAGCATTTCTTGTTGCCTGTACATCCGACACTAACAGGCCAACACCGGCAGACTGAAAGGCAGATGAGTAATTGCCTGAAAGATATACTAATCCTCAGTATCAGTAGTACTAGCAGACTTTTCACATTAGAGGGAATCATTTGATTCAGTTATGATATTAAAATATTGCTAATAGTTTTAATGAAAAATATCCATGTATCACTTATAAGATTTAAAGCAGCATTCATACATTTTTGTGGCTGTTTGTGGGCAGCAAAACAATCTATAAACGATAACATATTATCATTTCATAAAGCTGTTGTGGCAAACAGATTAGCAAACAGTTCGCTAATTAAGTCATCCAGCAGACCTGGAGCAATGTTAGCATTCAGTTGGAGTTGTGTTTTCAGCCACTTGGCAAATGCAAGTTCAATATTTCATCTCCTTTTAGCTGTGTTTGTCCTCCACTAACTCCTGAGAGAAATGTTTGTCCCCTTAGCGGCTAAATGCTCCACTGTGTTCACTAGCTAATCGCTAACTTTATCTGCAGTACAGTGGGTTTATCAGAGTATTTCTGCTGAAAACAGCTGCCAGTTGCTGCTGACATTTGCGCCGATGAGACCAGTGAGAGTGAACCAAATAGAACACAATAAAGTTGCGAACCGCAGTCAAAACAATGAGCTAAAAGTTGCTAAACTGCTCTGTAGTACTAAGGGGAGATGCAGAATCCTCATCATGATGTGCAATCCCTTTAACGTGTAAATAGTAATTTGATCAGTTGTTATAATAGAAATATTGATTAGTTCATACAATTCATACAAATTTCATATCTGTAGGAATCTGTTTGATATTTTGTGATTTTTCTCTAACTCTCTAAATTGAGTATGCTATTAAGTTAATCTTGCTGTTATAGTGTATGTACACATTTTGTACCACACTATCGCTGAACTTCTACCCCCTTCTCTAACAGCCCATATTTTACCTGTACAGTAGTTTCTGAAGTATACCCAGTGCTCATACATCATTCTGTCTCTCCTTGAAGCTGGCACTGTTCAACATAGAAATTCAACACAAAGAACACAAAATGCATCGTTTCCACATGTTCCTCACCACAGCGCTGATATCTGTTGTTCTGTACATACATTTTACTCAGACTAACCCCATGGTATGTGATCCAGTAGGCAGGGACCAAACCTCCTCTGCGTGTCAGTGAATCAGCCAATCACAAATTAGGGGTCCTTACCTTGGCCAGTGAGCAAGGCTGGCAGCAGTGATTTATGAAGCCCTTTGAAATGTATGGAAAGTTGTCATGTACAAAATTAAAGGGATGCTTGACAGAGCTTTTTGCTCACCAAAATATCATTATTATTTTGGAAGGAAACGTGGGAGAAATGTAGGAGAAAAGTGGCTTATGAATAATTGATTCTCAACAAAAGAATAAATGCATTAACGCACAGCTAGCCTCCTCCAGGCTTTTCATCCACTTCCTGGCTAGTTTCCTTTGTGACAGTTGGACAATGATAAAATGATTGATTTCTAATTTTAGAAATATGGGGCTCCTGACTGTAACCATATTTGAAAAAAATCCATCTTATCAAGTTATTTTCACATAATTTCAAACGTAACTGTGCTTGTGTCAAGATTCTTGACCAGGACACATGATTCCAGACAATGTATGAGTTTATTTTGATGTTGTGTTCACCCTTACTGTGCCTTACTGTAGTTTTGATTCTAATGTTTTGTAAGTTCAGAGAGGCATTAGATGTTTTCACTAGAAGGAAAAAGAATGGCAAGATAAATGAATGGGCACCTTCCTCTGAGCTTCATAAATTCAGACAGAACTCAGAGACGTTGTTATTGTCTCTCTCCATCCCTTCATGTCCATTGTACTGTGCACACAGATACAATCTGTGAAACTCTGAATCATTTATCAATGCACTACTCTCAGTACACTGTTTGGCTCCTCATCTCTCTCCCCTTGCACACGCACATACACAAACAAACACACACTATTAATTTGGAAATACAAACAGGTCATATCCAGGCAGGCCGTGTTGTTAATCTTGTGTCATCCTGTTGTTTATAATGCATTGCAAATGATGATGATTTAAGCACCTGTATCAACAAAGTAATCAGATGATATCAAAAGGAAAATGAAAGATCGCCTATGGCACTAAAAGAGTCAACTATTAGATACAGCACTGTCTGTGTGAAGACTGTACAACCTTCTAAATCAAATAAGTGCATAAGTGTATGTTTTTCTAAGGTGAATATCTGTTTTTTCTATGTATTTGGAGAAAGCAGGTTGCAAAGCTACCTGCGTTACATGTCATACTGTTTAGTTGGACCAGCTCAAGAAATATGTTCTTCCTTGCACGTTTCCTATAAAATCTAAAGGTAGCATGCCAAAAACGTGCTAAAAGGAGAGCATCAGGCAGCCATGTTATAGAGCATGTAGAGTCTATTGCAGTGAGAAGAGGGAGTGGTGCTGCATCCTGCTGCTTCGTCCCATTTCTCTCTCTCTTTCTGTGTATATGTGTGTGTGACAGAGACAGAGCAGGCTTTCATCAGGTTTTGACAAGGACTGAGGCCTACGCAGTGCAGGGCCAAGCAAAGTAAATCTACAGACTGAAGACTTCAGCCTCAGCAGAGTTGCATAGAGATGTGTGATGGAGCGCTGTGAGGCTAATGTCTGACTGATAGCTCAGATTTCCACCTGCACACAGGCAGACACGTATGCTCACTAGAAATTGAATTAAACCTCAGTTTCTTTAAACATCGGGCTCAGAAATAAACCAAGATACTTTATATTATGTATATTAAATGAACAACCAGTTCAAAGTAGACCACCCATTAAACTCCACTCTTTTGTTCCCCTCTCATTGATCTACAGGAAACGAAGCCCATCTGCATCCAGGGATCCAAACCAAAAATACGACCAAAGGGAGGGGGGCGACCACTCACAGTATGCCCCGACGGACGGTGGCATGCCTAGATCACCGTCTGACTATGGGGATGGGGACCCTCGGCGGGCTCCGCGGGGCCCACACATGTACACAGATGTGGATGCGGCTCGGATGGGCTACCGGGACCGGCGGGGCCCGGGACGCTGGCACTCCCAGGAATACCCGCTGGACCAGGAGCTAGACGGACCGCCCAGCGAGTATGACCTCCAGCGGCAGCGCCAGGAGGAATTCCAGGCACGGTATCGCAGCGACCCCAACCTGGCACGCTATCCTGTTAAGCCGCAGCCCTATGAGGAGCAAATGAGAATGCACGCCGAGGTGGGCCGCCTGAGGCATGAGCGCCGCCATAGTGATGTTTCCCTGGCCTACACAGAACAGGATGAGCCAGGGCCCATCCGGCTGTCCCGTCAGCATCTCACCGAGCGCCGGCCGCCTATGGTGGGACAGCGCTCCTACTCTGTCGACCGATCCTCCCCTGGGCCCATGGGTCCTGGCCTTGGAGGCCACAGAACCTCCAACCACAGCCCCCCGACGCCGCACCGTAGCCCTGTGCTGGGTGACCGATCTGGAGACCTGCGGAGAGGTGACCTGGGTGTAGGCGGCGATCCCATGAGGAGGCAGCAACACCACTTAGACCCCAGTTCAGCTGTCCGCAAGACCAAGAGGGAGAAGATGGAGAGCATGTTGAGGAACGACTCACTCAGCTCAGACCAGTCGGAGTCGGTGCGCCCGCCACCCCCCAAGCCCCACAAAACCAAAAAGGGAGGAAAGATGCGGCAGGTGTCGCTGAGCAGCTCGGAGGAGGAGCTGGCCACCACCCCGGAGTACACCAGCTGTGAGGACGTAGAGATAGAGAGTGAGTCAGTCAGTGAGAAAGGTAAGGGCCACACACACCACCCTCACTCAGTCTACTCTGTTTCTGCTTCTTTCTCCGTGTATGGATAGCTTTATGTACCGTTACTTTATTACTATACAAATTCACATTTCTCAGATGCTTTTTCATGAGGTTATAAAGCCATCCTTTTCTAATGTTACTGACATAATGCTGTTAGGAAAGACAGATTCTGTTTAATTGTAATTTAATTGTTGTTGCTGTCTCGTGCTGATATTGATTCTTGCAGCTGTTGACTCAGATATAACCCTCAGATTCCCCAGTCTACAGTCTCTATATGTTTGTATGTTATTTTGTATGTTATTATGTGTATTTGTATGTGTAGGGCTCATTATTTTCAAGAAAAAACTATTTGGTGAGTTTTTTTTAGCACAAACACTTTGACTGTAGATTTGCAGTTATGTTTTACTTTTTTTTCTCATTTGTATTTTCTCTACAATTTTCTTAGCTTAGCAGCAGAATTTCAGTTCAGTATTTAAAACCCGAAAACAATGAGCCTTACGTCTGTGCAAATCACTATTGCGTTTTATGTGTTATGTGAATTTACTCTAACAGCTCTCGTGCCTTTCAGGAGGAGGCTTGTGCACTCATCAGCCTGCCCCACATCTTTCAGTGTGGATGGGTGTTTGTGTGTGTTGCTGCGATTTAAAATGAATGTGAAACTACTGCTCTCAAGGCCTTCTGTTTTTGCTCTAATCTTATGGCACGTTTTGCCAGGTCCTTTCACAGCTGTTTCACATGATCAGTCTGTTCTAACTGACAGGGTTACATAACTGGCAGACAGAGGGAAGCGGGGAGAGGGCTGGGTTGTGAGTGTCTAGTGTAACAAGGTGAGCTGACTTATAACAATCGCAGTAGATTTTATTGAGTAGTTTCATGTCTCAGTTTTCATCCCTGCTTTATATAAATGAATAGAGGGTATTTGCAAAAACCTAATAAAAGAGCAGAGGGGGATTAAATGTTTTCCTGCAGTGTACTATAGCTCCTCTGTTAGCCTTGACTTCCAAACCACCCATGCCACGCTGGTACAGTCCAGTGGGGAAGGAAGCAAAAACTGATTGTGGTTGGGGGAAAATGATAAAAAAGACATATCCTGTCTCTGCACAGGGTTCATGGACCCATAGACAGAGCAAAACATGTTTTCCCTGCATGCTCTGCTGTTGATTTTTCAGATTAGCTATATCAGTTTTATTTCAACTGTAAGCACCCAAAGACTTTTATTATTAAAACAATAACATGGATTATTTCTTCACTCCGTGGGTCCAGTTTACTACAGTGTACCTAACTGAAGTTGAACTGACTCAGCCTGTCCTCTCCTGCTGTGTTACTACGACAGGATAATAGAAATGGACATCAGATTTTTATTATCCTGGCAATGGCTCATGGCAAATGTCCTACCTGCTCTTAGATAACAAGCGCACTTGTCCAAGTGTGTAAAAACACCCTGGCAAGCAAACAGTCAGAGTGACTGAATTAAATGCCACTTTGCATAGAACCACCATCAAAAGCAATTGTTTAGGCTGTTAGCTTCTTGACTGCTCCACCTGGTTGACAGTTGTCGTAATTGCAAATTGATTTTGTTGTCAAACCTGTAATTACGGAGGCGTTTACCTTAGAAATGTTAAAAGCCCTAAACACAAAGAAAGCAGGAGGCACAGTTGATGTTGAAATGGAGGAATAAAGACAAAAAGGAGGAATGTACAGTAGCATGGCTTTCTTTTGTCAGTAGCACTAGACCAAAGCGCCTCCAAATATTTAAACTAGAGAAGAGGGGAGGTTTTCAGTTGGCCTGCTCTAATATGTAACTGTTCTCTTCACTAAAGGAAGCAGCCCAGCACCAGCCCTACATTATTGATGTGGGAGTTTCCAGGTTTCCAGGTAGCCATGTAGCAAAAATAGTGAGAAAAGCAGGCTGTTTTGAGGGTCAGAGTTTCTGTTGTTTCTGTCTGCCTTCTCCACAGGCTGACCTGTGGAGGAGAGAGGGAAAACAAAAGAGAGACTTGAACTGCTGACCTGAATAAGTATAGCTTTCCATACTAGCTACAGAACATCCTTGGACTGCTGGTTATATGGAGCAATCTTTGTTCTTTATTTAGATATAATTGGCACTAAAATTCATTTATGTCATAATTAAAGCTGCTGTGATATGGTGCATGCAGGGAGCCTGATAAATGGTTCAGAAAATTTTATTGTCCTTGTTTGCACTCTGTCAAACTAGACTTAATTATGTAACAGACAGCAGCGAGGGGATCCAAACTTTAGTCCCGGGATTTGGACATGTGACTTTCCAAAGTGTATTAACATAATCAATAAAAACCTTATTGAATACAGTCATATCTGCACACTAAAATAACCATAAACAAAAATCCATTTGTGAGTTTACAAATGGAACAAATGTAGCACTACTGTGGAAATGGCACGCATGTATATTAGCTGAACAAGGTTGCACAGGTGTTTTTAAATGCTCCAAAAAGACACATATCAGGATCCAATCAAGGAATCTCCCTGTATGTACTATAACATGCAAAACAAGCACTCCTTGATTAACTACCGTAGAGAACATTTACCCTCATCAGGAGTCAGAAAAGAAAAAATAAATAAATAAAAAAAAGAGCTGGAGCAGCTAAGCAAAGAACACCAACTGTAATTGCATGTGAGGCCAGAGTGGGAGAGAGAGATGAAAAAGAGGGCAGAAAGCACCTTTTGGCCAAATGTGGCCCGTTAGCATCTTGAGGTGTGTGCACTCAGCTTGACTGGGCCATGAGATGGGTGTGTAACAGCAGGCTAAGCTGGGTGCATGCCACGCTCTCACATCTCTGATACCCCGAGGGGGGGCGCTGACGAAGGAGGAGGGCTTAATGGGATGAGAAGGAGGGGAGACCGAGCTGAGGACAAGACTGGGGGAGAGAGGGTGTGCCAGCTGTAATGGGCCTGGCTCGTGCCTGCGAGCGCTTGAGACTGATTTATCACGATGGTCCTCTCCCTGTGTTTTCCTCTTTATTGATTCCCCTGACATGCAGTCTCATAATAGTGCCGAACAGACAGAAAAGGAGAGGCTGGCTGGATAACTACAGCAGAGAGGTGGACATTGTGTAGTGACAGCCTAAGTTACATCCTCATTAATGGCTTTTGGGATCCATTTTTGCACCTCAGTAAGTCTGTTGGGTTTGTAATCTGTTTTCTCAAGCTACATATCAGAAATATATTCTTATTAATTAAACCTTTTATACCTTAATGGATAGTATAACTGTGTTATGTGCTTAATGGAAGAAGTTAGTTAGACCTTTTGTTTTAGAATCTAAGTTCATGTTTTAAGATCTGACTCCACCAGGGGGGTATCATGAAACTGTATCACCTTCCTAGCATGGTGACTATGTTTAAACATACACACTGTTTCACCCCTGCCTCTTTTCTGCTCTCTCCCCCTGAATTGTAGTAAAAACAGCATCAATAATTAATGATCCAATTAATAGTTTACACTGGTTTTTATTGAGCTGTCAAAGTGATGGAGAGCCTGCTTGTGGTGAACTCCACCACTGCCTGCGCTCTGCCTTCGCCCTGAATCAGCACTTTGTGGGGCCTCGGAGCCGGGGCAAAACGGCAGGGCTGGGCGCAGACTGCTGATGCTCACAATTTATGGCCGTGATGAGTTTCCTGCTCCCTGAAAAACCACACCGTGCCTTGCTGGGGATCAGTGCCCAATTGTGGCGTGCCACTGGTAATAAAGCTTCAGGGAAAGAAAGGAGAAAGGCTGTACGTGCCTCCATGCTGGCGCCCACTCAGATATCTTCTAACAGACATTAAGGGTGGGCTGGTGAGGGGAATGGGGAAAGCGAAGGAGTGTTAGTGGAGTAAGAACAGGTGAAGGTGAAACTGTGACTGATTTAACCTTGAGATAAGCTTTGGAGCATTGAGATTTCATTTATATATAACTTCAAAATAGACAAATAAAAGCTCTCTCTCCGACTTAACATCAGGTAATTTACATGATTAACACGATATACTCCCTGATCATAAATGCCACCTTAAGCTGTTTGGGATATCATGGCCACATTAGGCTAGTGACTCGTTCAATGGAGAGTGTCTACCACACTGAACCACTCTGGTGTTTATGCTGCTGACAGAATATAAGCTGGGATGCAACGAGTGTAATCAGTGTTGTCAGCTGTTCGTTAGAGGGCCGCAGAGGGCAAAGCCTGTCTGGGGACATCCATAATGTTTTATCACAGTGCATAACTGTGTACAATAAGTAGTTCTAGCACTCTCATGCACTGATGAATGGATAGTTATAGGAGTGGGATAGAGGGAAGGAGAAAAGTTTGCTTGGTTCAGACTGACCTTGCAACTTAAAACACCTGTAAATGTGAAAATGTTATGGAAGGTATGGGTATTAATATTAATACGTATTTTGTTAAAAGACAATCAAAATACCAAAGGGCAATGATTCTGAAGGTGGGTCATTGTACTTACCCCAAAAGCCAAAATTGGACAGCTGTGGCTCAATTTTTGCAGGTTGACCATTAATTGGTGGGTTGGTGGTTCAATCCCTGGCTCATCCTGCCCACATGCTGAGGTGTCTTTGAGCAAGATACTGAACCCCTGTTGCTCCAGATAGGCAGGCCTTCTTTTTTACCTCCAATTCAGTTGTAAACGAGACGCTGTGTCCGTAATTACTTTTAGTGAGTACAATGTTATTATAATACAGTGATACATAATACAGTGGACAAAGCAATGGTAATAAGAAGTTGTAATAAACCTGGATTATCCTTTAAAACAAGATCTTCTTGTCAGTATATTAAGTACTGTATTTCTGCATCAGCTGTGTGTGTATTTTCATATTGTTAGAGGACTTGAAGATGTGGCTTTTATTTATTCACAGTGGCACTATCTTTATACAGCATTCTTCTTTCATATATTGAAAATATCCTCTTTACCCTTTTATGCTCCAGCCTCCCATGGCTGCAGTCTATTTTTATGCCTTTCCATCAGAGTTCCCTGATTTCTCTGAGATTGAATCCTCAGCCAGATAATGCCTGAAGGAGGCCTGCCCTGTATAGATCCATTAAGCTCTACAGCTCTTTGCAGGGAAGTGAAGTGTGCGAAATGTGATGTATATGGCCCAGGGCCTGCACAAGCACGGTGTTGTCAGATGACCTTACCTGTGCCTGCGGCCCTAAGGTTCACTACAGCTATACATTCATACAAACACACAAGCATATCAACAGCACGAGTTCAAGTGAGAGACCAAGGTCTGCTGAATGTCTGTCAGCACCAAATAGGATTTTTGTATTGTTTAAACCAGTGATAAGTGACCAGTGGTATTTTTACCCCAGGGGGTCCTTCTGCAGTACTGTTGCCAGGGGCTACATGGTACGATTGTGAAGTAGTGCAACTAATTAGAAAAAATAGAAATTATGATTTTATTAAAATAATATATCCACAAATTAATGCAGCTGTAAAACCCGAGCACTACCTGTTGCAGTTATGTAAGAGTGAAAGAAAGTTAGCAAGTGAAGTTAGCAAGGTAGCTAAAAGTATTGCAATTGCATGAATGGCTGAAATAGTTAGCTAAAAATAACAGATAGATGGTTGGTGGTAGTCATACAATTTCTGATACTTCATACTTTGCATAAAAAAATGTTGTAACAATATCCACTTTTATATAATCACTAGTGTTACATTTGGAACATGATAGGTGGCAATCGATCAATCAATGAGTTTAGTTGACACCTAAAAAGTTGGGAACCACTGGTTTAAACCATTCCTCACCTCATCTCTCTGCTTTAATAAGAGCAATGTTACTGGGAACATTTCTTAATTCACTTTATTACTGAATTGTAAAATGACTTGCTAGTGTAAGCAAATTATATTTAAATACCCATTCCCTTTTAATAATGGGATATTAATGCATAGCTATGCTACCCACTAAGGGTTGAAATGACCAGTTTCTCAGCATTCACACAGCAGTATCTCTCTGACAGCTGCAATGACTTCTCTCTGTTTTTGGACAGACTCAACCTTCAGTCCTCTTTACCTCCATACTACTCTCCATTGGGAATCTTAGCACCACCTTCAGATTCAATATTTTTCACTCTTTCTAATTAGCTCGGATTTTTAAGCCTCTTAATCAAACTGAAAGTGTTCTCCATCTGTCTGTTCTGTGCATCCACATGGGGAAACGTGGCAAATGCTGCAGAATGACAAAGTTGGTTTTGCATTCGTAGCTCTCCACCAGATTAAATACTCAGTGATCTGATATTTGTCTAATAGGACATCTGTGCCTTCTCTTATTGGCTGTTTGTTTTGAAGGAATCATCACATCTGCAGCAGAGATAGGGTTTATACACTCACAAAAATATTAATAATGTAATAATAATAATTTAAGATTTATGCATTTCAATTGCGTATAAAATGTCCATCCATTTGGATTACAGTTTTAACATAAACAAACTAATAAACTTAATGTGATAATTATTGGTCAGTCAAACGTTCATGAAACAATTAAGAATGAGATTTATGTAATAGTATTAATAAACCCAGTTTTAACAATTCACATTTTAACAATTTATTCATGCTAATTTAAGGCAACTCTAAAGTCTGCTTTCAATTATAATTGCAAAACTGCATCCCAGGCCTTCTAAAATCACGGAAGAACAGTAAAATAAGGTGGTCTGACTCATTTTCTTTATGTATTGTAGTTAGATATTGTTGTAGGAGTGGGGTGAATGGAAAAATGTTAAAATGTGAAATATCTGGTTATAAATTTTAAATACATTGGGTTTATTAAGAAAAATACATTAAGTTTATGCATTTAAGTAAATTGGGTTTATTAATACTATTACATAAATCTAATTCTTATTTGTTTCATTAACATTTGACTGACCAATACTTATCACATTAAGTTTATTAGTTTGTTTTATGTTACAACTGTGTAATCCAAATGGATTTAAATTTTATATGCAATTGAAATGCATAAATCTTAAAATTAGGCCTAAACATTTTTGTGAGTGTAGGTGTTGATTTCCCCTTTCTAAATCCTCGCTAATCCTTCAGCTGGATTCTTGAGAAAATAAAAAATAGAGAAACATCCTGTAACATCATTATAGCCATTTGCCCAGCCTGTATTTCTTGAGGCTGCGTGTCCACTGCTGCCAGTACAGAAGTTGTAATCAGAGCTTCATCTTTAAAGCTGTCCCTGGTGCACTTTAGATTGGGGTCAGTTAAGGCTGTGTGGCACTGCAATCTGAATCCCCAGTTAAACACATCAGAGATCTGCCCTGCACCCTTCTACAGATGCAGCTACTGTAGGATAAGATAGCAGCATGCTAACTTTGTTTGAACAAAAATGTGAGTTCTCTGCTGGTTTGAACTCAGGATCCTAGCAAAGACATTGTAAAGCTTGTTCCCTGGAAATTAAGATGAAGATAAAGGAGAAAGATGTTTCAGCCAAGTGAGGAGTGAATAATAGCTGAAATGTTCGCCTTATTTTTGGACAAATACTCCTCTCTGATTGTGTTTATATAACACAAACTTGCATCGTTAAACCAAGATATGGAAAACTGGTTGCAAGACAGGTGACCATTAAAATCTCAGGAAATTGTTTAGCTTTAGTAGTAAGCCACCCTGATCTTGGTGCGTCTTGTCTTGTGATCAGTTTAGCTAGAAGATGATGGCCAAAACACTCGTCACACTCATTAAATTTGTGGCATTTGTGGTGAGGTGACCACTTCAAGAAACCCAGATACTGTAAACCAATGAGACTACATTTGAGAAGACTGATAGCCAGTACTAATGGAAGCGGCATTAGTGGTTGAGATTTCTCAAAATGAAGACCACATTTCCCAGAAACCTTCTTTTTGGCACTGATTGAGTTGACTCTTGCCCCCACTTTTCATCTGTAGTCCCATTCCATTTGTTGTGAGTAGGAAGACGCACAAGAACTTTAATTAATGGAATTAATAAATAAATAAAGAATGTCCTGGAAGAGCAGTTCCTTTCCCTCAAAGCGATATTCCTAAAACAATACACTATGCAAAGCAGTGTTAAATGCAGGGATGAAACATGGAAAAAACAAAACAAACAAAAAGAAAAAATACTTTAACACCTTTAATGGGAACAATATTAACATGATTTGAGTTCTGGTCCTGTTGGTGTTGAGTTGGTATGTTGTCAGTATCTTTACAAGGGAAAAGATGAATGTTAGGATTTAATCTATGTCCTGTAGGACAAGTGGTCATGCCATTATAGATCCTTTATGTATTATTACCTGAGTTTCATCTTTCTTTCTCCACAGGGATGTTAGAGTTGCATATGATGGTCACCTTTTGAGTTTGAGCAGTATGTGAGTGAGTGTGTGGGTGTGTGTGCATAAATGATTATTTGGATGTCTCGTTTAGTACTGTATGTGTATTACATGTACGTATGTGTGTGTTAATGTCTGTACATTGTGGTCTGTGGTGTCCTCACTGGTCCCTCTCGCTGTCCTCTCTCGTGCGTGTGTGTGCGCCCTTTCCCCCCCCACCTTACAGGAGATTTGGATGGCCATTGGTGGGACCATGCGTCTTGGCATAGCAGTGAGGCCTCCCCAATGTCTTTGGTGAGACATGTGGAGCCCTGCCTTGACCCCTCCCTCCTGCCCCTTAAACTCCCATCTCTCTCTCCCTTCTCTCTGTCTCTCTCCTCCCCCATCCCCCTTCTCCCAGAGTCTTTTGTCATTTCATGTTTCCTTCGTTTTATTTACACCTTTGCATGTTGTTTTTCTGTTTTTCTTTCTGTTTTTTATCCCACACCTGTAGGGGACAGTCAAAGGGGAAAAAGAAAAACTATTGAGCAGGCATTTATGTCCGAGCCGACACACACCTTATCTGAGAGGCAAAAGAAAATGGTGCGCTTTGGGGGACACTCATTTGAAGAGGACTTGGCATGGTGTGAACCGCAGGTTAAAGACTCGGGAGTTGATACGTGCAGTAGCACTACCCTAAACGAGGAGCATAGCCATAGTGAGAAGGTACTGAGACAATCTAGCCTGCATTTTGTTATTATTTATGAACTACCCATCCAGTCTTTGTTTGCTCTCTGTCACTAAGTGTAAATAGGTGAGATGTTTGTTTTTTGGATTTTATTTGACGTTTTATAAATTGATTTCTCTTGCGTTTTTCGTTCGTTTTTGTTATTCGGTTACTTTTGGCTCCACTTTGCTCGGTGTTGCCGAAAAAGTCTTTTGGGGCACCCTCTTTGCTTGCTACTTGTACTTGCTGTTTTGCTCCCCAAACAGAAACTACACATCTTACAGTAGTTGTAAAAGAAGAGCATTGACACACAACCTCTCTGTTTGTCATGGCACACAGGAATGTGGGTCTCTCCTAGTTGCATGCTCGTTCTCCTCCGTATGTTGTGTTCTTGCTCTGCAGCGGTCCTGTTAAGTGCAGTTGGAACACCTTTACTTAGGCCCGTCCCTCTCACTCTGCTGCCCTACCCCACAGCACCCAGTCCAGATAGAACCTGCCCCCTGCCCAACTTTCCACTCACTTCTGTATTAAAACACAAATGGTTGTAACCACACAAAACAGGGAAGACTGGATTTGTTTTGCAGAAAAAGTTAAAACATTTGTTTTTCTTTTTTCCCTTTCACTGCGCGTCTGTGATGTCACCCTTTCTGTCTCATGGCTTTATTCTTTGCTGTCTATTTTTCATCCTTTTTGATATTTAAAGTAGCATCTCATGGTCCACCTCATTTGTTATTTTATCTTGACCTTTTTTCCCCCTTTTCGCTGTCTGCTTTCCCCTCACTACTCCACTCGATGGTGGTTGTATGTTTGTGTGTGGTGAAGCACCGGGGCCAGACTCCGGTCTTCCTGCTCCAGTTTGAAGAGCTGGTTTGAGGAGGAGTGTTGGGGCTGCTTGCTTTACTCTGCATGGGGCGCTGCATGAAGCTCACTCCACCCTCACACTGGCAGGTTCACACAAGCTCTAGAAATAACACTTGTGTTATTTTTCATCAATAGGTTTGTCCATTATTAGCTTAGGAATTGAATATTCCATCTTTTAAAATGTAAATAATTGAGCATGTTGATATCTAAAAAATGAAGCGGTCTTGATGAGTCAGCAGAGTTTGTGTGAACTTTCTTCTCTGAGTGAATAAATACTTTCCCCATGCCCCCTTTTCACTGTGAACAGTTGTCTGCTTTGGTCTAAAGTAATCAAATTCAAGTGGATGAGTTGTTAAACAAAAGGTGTGTTGTTGCTCTGACATTGTAGCACCCGGTGACGTGGCAGCCGTCCAAAGATGGGGATCGCCTAATAGGGCGCATTTTGCTCAACAAGCGCATGAAAGATGGAAGTGTGCCTCGAGACTCAGGAGCTCTGCTTGGTCTGAAGGTGAGCTTTTAATGATTGTGTCTACCACCGGTCAGCGTGTGTCTGAGGCTGTGATGCAAACACACCCACATCGAAATAGTTGAACATTTCAAACTGTGCGCAATCAAGCTTTCTGCTGTAGCATCATCATCCTTCCCTTAAAATAGCATGTTAGCAAATATGATACAAAATATGATGGTAACAGACAAACAGACAGATGATAGCACCATTGTACCCAGGAATTCTGGGAAAGTTTGACAGGTACAGGTGGGTATCAGTATTGGATATGTATATTCATGTTAATAGTATAATAACTTTTCAGCTTTGAATTCTACTATTTTGCGTGTGGCTCGCTGATTTTCTCTTCGGCTTCCAATTATTGATTACATTATAGTCAGTATTAATATTAATTAAAATACTTGATTATGTTCCTGATGAATATTAGTAACCTGTATACTTTTCTGAACTCACTCACCGTGAGGAACTTTAATTATTTATGTAATGAATAGTACCATCGCAGTCCCCATCATGTTCATGTTGCTTGCTGTGTGTATGTTACTTATGCTTTTAGTGGCTAAGAATTTTTTTATATTCTTGCTTAATGTGATTTGAAACTGTTTAGTGAGTTTGTTATTGCAGTGTAGTCAAAGCATATGAAATATTTAGTGATAGATGCTTTGGCTTCCCTACCCTCCTCTTCACTGTTGCATGAATTTGTAGGTGGTGCACACTTGGTAAAAAAAAATAAAAGAAGCTGAGCAGCCAAAGTCCAGAGGAGCACGGTGGGCCATGACGAGAGAGAACAGAGAGCAGCAGGATGGGGGAAAAAATCATTACTGATTGAATGAGCCTCCTGAAATGGCATGTTTGTGTCTGCTCAGTGCCTGTGTGCGTTTCTGTCCACTCAGCAGCAGCCAACCAACTCTGCAATCCAGCCAGTCAGTCCATCAGTCAGGCTGCCAGCCTCACCCTCACTGTCCATCTCTCTCTCTGTCTCTCTCTCTCTCGCTCTCTCTTTTCCTCTGCGAGCCTCCATCTCTGGCTCCTGCCTGTTACATAAAGCCATTTCATTTAGCAGACTTCCCTAAGCTCCTTTGTATGTTGGCATTCAGCTGCCATTAAGAGGGATTTTTATTTGTATGATGCCCATGTAAGCTGAGTGGAGTGGAGTACAGCAGCTCAGGACTGTACAGTACAGCTCTAGCCCATGGGCCTGCACTGTTACAGAACCGCAGAGCAGCACCAGAGTGTGTCCCTGAGGAAGAAAGCAAAGGCCTGGACATTTTAAAAAAAGACAGATGCACTTTTACCATTGACCCTCTTCTTGTAATGCTTTTATTAAGGATTCATACCTTACAGGCAAAAGCTAACGCCGTGACAGCAGCACTCAACGGGACAACTCTGTCTTCATCTACAAGCTGCAATACAGCTTCAGATTTTGTCATGAAGAGTTATAATAACACTGACAGTACATGTTTAGTTTGCACGTGTTTCAATGCTAATCCAGTCACCTCTCTGCTTCTACAGGTGGTGGGAGGCAAGATGACAGAATCTGGTAGACTTTGTGCTTTTATCACTAAAGTGAGGAAAGGAAGTTTAGCAGATACTGTTGGACACCTCAGACCAGGTATTAAAAACACACACACACACACACACATGCAGAAATTATTATTTGGTATAATAGAGGTGCATAATGATGTGTATTTCTTCACTGTGATAACACAGACAGCACTAGCATAAAAGATTAAAATACACCATGTGGAATTGAGTATATGTGGTGTTTTCGCAGGTGACCAAGTGCTGGAGTGGAACGGGAAGCTTTTACAAGGAGCCACATTTAAAGAAGTTTACAATATCATTCTAGAATCCAAGCCTGAGCCGCAGGTGGAGCTTGTGGTCTCACGGCCTATAGGGTGAGAGCTTACAATCACTGTCACATTCACTGAGCAGTAAGGACCGTTGGATGACAGTAACTGAGGTGGTAGGCACAAGGGGAATTTCAATTTGTGTTACTTTTTCAAATAGCACAGAAGGCATTTTTTAAAAGAGCTTTTTAACATTAATTGAACAGTTGTGCAATCAAATGTGTGACTTTTAAAATAGCTTCAGGTGTGATTTAGGCAGATTTAATCAGTAATTACTTTAATATACTTTAATGAACATGCATGTGCCAAACTAAAACCAATTAAAGCAGCTATTATGCAATTAATTGTGCACTTCTTCTCAAATCATTTTAAAATCTTATGTCGGCTCATTCATGCCATGTCACTGCCTGCATTACTTAGAAGAACTTTGAATGGACTTCTCTGTTAAATAGAGGCTTGAATCGGGAAATGCGAGAGGAAATATAGCTTGTGTTCTCACAGAATGTGTTTGTGAAGGAGTGGCGCCGTCTTGTTTATTCAACATCTGTTCCTCCCTCCCTCCGGCTCTGTCGGCTCGGGCCTTGTATGGCACAGAACGACACCGGCCAGCCAAATGAAAGCCTTGTTTGTACTTTCTGCTCCCAATTGGTTTCGAAGGGGTTAATTGTGAGGAAAACAGTGGCACTTTTGCTTTGTCAATTCCTATATCTGACCCGCTTTGTGCTGCTGAGAGAGCTGCTGGGCGAATGAAGACTAATGTGGTCATTAAAGCACATTGCAGTCAGCATTAGCTGAAATTGATCCTTTCCATCCTCTCCTTCTCTCTTGTCTTACACACTCACGCTCTTTCCTTGTTTCTTTCTCTTTTTTTCAGAGATATTCCAAGGATACCAGACAGCACACATGCACAACTGGAATCAAGTGAGTCTTGTCAAGATCGTAAGCCTATTTCATTTCCCCATTATATCATTTTAATCAGCCAACAAACAACAAGTGAAGGAAATGTCTGCCTCCCTGTGTTTCTGTCTATCTCATGGCATACCTTCTTGCCGTCTTTGTGTCTCTCTTCTTGTCTATGTCTTTCTATCTTCCTACCATCTTACTACCACCCCACTCTCTCATTTGATCTCCTTGTGTTACTACTACCACAAACTAAAACCAACATTACTGCAAAGTTTTCTGACTGTATCGTCTGTGTCCCCCCTGCCAGGTTCAAGTTCTTTTGAGTCTCAGAAAATGGATCGCCCGTCCATCTCTGTCACGTCCCCCATGAGTCCCAGCATGCTGAGGGACGCCCCCCAGTACCTGTCAGGACAGCTCTCAGTGAGTGACCTCAGCATGACATACAGACTACATGTGACATCCTGTGGAGGGATTGCATTGTTAGATTGCTTTGGCCACTGTTGCAAACTCCTGAGTATGATGGGTTATGCGTTATTAAGTAAGGTTTTATAACTATATTTTAGAATTAATTATTATCATTGAACATTTATTATGTAACTCAAAGTGTAACTTAAATCCTGGTTCAAACAACTGGGCTACCAGGCACAGCTTCTCTCACTCTGCCTGTTCAGCTGGCCGTATACCAAACCAGCACAGGATTATAGATCAGGTTACTGTGTGTGTTGTCCATTATCTAGTATAAAAACCCTCCTGGGGTAAATGGGTAAAGGGCTGCATTAAAGCAAGGGATAAATCAACTCTCAAATGTAGGATCCACAAGGGAAATAGCTTTAGCATCTGGGTAACACATCCAAGACATGTTTTTTTCTTCTCCACATCGATATTTATGAGAAATAGTTGGGTTTGAAGGCTAATACCATTGACATGATCAAGTATTTTTAGCTTTTGGTGATGTAGTACATCAGGAAAATGGCTGATTCCAATTGCTGTAGTGGACTGTAGAGTAATTTGACTCACACTGACACCTCTAACACTGTGTCAGATCATTCAAAATAAGCACTGAATTCTGCAAACCCCAAATATTGCCCAGATGCTTCTTATATTCTACATCTTTTTCACAACTAACCTTGAAATTCAAAAACAACTGCTTTCTGAAACCATAAGACCTGCAGTGCCTGATGAGTAATTCTATGCAATGATGAACTGTCAGTATAATATTTTTGGAGCAGTCTTGTCTCTGTGTTTAGGGATAACAAGGGTTTTACGTCACTGTGACGCAAGCTTTGCAGCAGAGGAGAAAAGGTCCAGAGCAGAGAGAGAGATATAATTGTGAGGCATAGATAATTTCAAAGGGCCTATGCAGAACAGAGCAGAGAAAAGCAGAGAAGCAAGATATAAGTGAAAGGTGAGAAAGGAAAATAAGAATGAACCCACTGGCCTAAATCTCCCATCTGAAACTACAAACTTCTGTTGTCATGTTTGGAGTGTAATGTGAGTTTTTGTTGTTGTTTTGTGGGTTTTGATTTTATTGCATCTTCTTTTCTTTTTTCCTATTTTTTGCTGTTTCATTTTGCTTATCCAGAGCCAAAGCCTTAGTAGAAGAACAACGCCTTTTGCCCCTAGGGTCCAGGTAATTGGCCCTGCCTGAAGGGCACAATCTCTATTTGGTCTTTGCTCATTGACTGTTGACTGGCCTTTTTTTCTTTTTCCATACTTTGGAAAATGCATTCCCGGGGAAATGGCAGCTTCAAGTTTCCCTCTCAGTGCAGTGCATTGTGTTATTTTCTTCAATTTGATTTCTTGGTCTCACTGTTATGATGAGAGTTATTATTATTCATTTTAACCCATTCACATCATTCTTCCAAAGAAGTGCATGCTCAACTAACCTGAAAACACATTTTAAGAGACACTCTTCCATTGCCTGATTTGTCAGCAATAACTGACTCTACCTTGGGTCACACGTTTTGTATCTTTGGCAATGCAGGAGGGTGTCTCCCTGAGCTTTTTTAGGACAAAGGACTTATGTTCTGCTTCAGTGTGACATGAACCCAGGCCTTGATAACTCAAACCCTACACACACATCTACAGGAGAACTCCTCCATGTGCAAGTTGAAGTGATGTTAATTAGCAGCGTATGGTTGATGGGTCTGCAGTTTCATGTTGCATTGAAAAGATACCAAGTTCAACGTCATGTCTTGGCAACTAAATTGCATTTTCCCTTCCGGATTAGAGTTAATGCATAAGCAAATTGTACCTCCCAATTAACATACTTACAACTGAGCAAAGCTTTGAAAGTTTTGCGTTGTTCCGAAGGTCTCGTTTTTATTCGTCAGCTTCAAGATCAGACTGTGTTTTTGTGGTTATTATTTTTGCACGCAGTAGAATCCCTGTGTGACTTTAGATTAAGTTAGCTTGAAGGTTAACAGCTTGGTATTTTGGATATTTATCTCGCTGACTCTGCTGCAGTATGTTGTTTTGCTCAAGAGAACCCACTCAACAAACTTTATATGGATCTGATGCTAGAATATTGCTGTTATGCATTATCGGGCATGCAGATGTGTGCATGGATATGCACTGTGGGTTTTCAAATTTAGATGGGCTCTAAACACGTACTATGGAGTCAAAATGGAGGTAAATGAGTGTTTTTTTTTGTGTTTGTTTGTTCATGTGTGAAAAAGCTTGTATGTTTCAGTAAATGTATTATTAGATGGGAACAATGTAAAGCCATTTACATTTATTTCTTTGTGTAGTTTACTATTGAACCACATGTATTATTAAGCATAAAATAATCATTACGTTTCCAAGGTGAATCTTTTCAGGAATCTTTTACCAATTCACATACAGTACAGTAATTTACATTTTTTCAGTATCTGATATTTTGGTGGGCTACATGTTTAGAGGTTATTTGGTACAATTTGTTTTCCCATAAGCCCTCTCTTTTTGCCTATATGAAAGCTGTTGACTTGAATGCTCTTTCTTCTGCATGTGTAGCTGGTAGTTTTAAATGGTGCAGACCCTTTCCATAATCATATTTTGAAAGAAGTATGGACAAGAGCTTAGAAGTTTTATTTCTCATTTTATCTACTTTAAGGCCTCTGCTGGAGTATTTTCTTCTTCTAAGTGTCATCTTTTGGAGTCCATACTTCCTCTTAGTGTGAACTGTCTTTGACTCCTCTCGCAACAGCATGATTGATTTCTCCATCGAATAGCTGAGGAAACGTTATTAGAGACATCATCACTGGTAGACGGTATCATTTCAACAGAGCACAATGTTCATTTTAGAGCATGTTGCCTTTAGTGTTTCACTTCAATTCATTTAAGTTGAAACAACATTCAGGCCAATTGTATTCAGTTATGTCCAATAAACGTAACCCTTCAGGGGAATATACACATACATTTTAAAACAAAGCACAATGAATACATATACAGAATAAACATGGCACCATGCACGCATCTACAAAAACACATGTTTTCATTAAAGAATCTTTAACTGCAGAGATGAAAATGTAATATCTGTCTCATATTTTAATATCTTATTTTGATACATTTCTTGCATTATAAAACCATGTTAACATTGTTACAGTAAGTCTATGTTTTAATGAGCACTCTAATGAATTGCCCCGCCAAGCATGTGATGTCATCTTAGCAGGTAGACATCTTCCTCCTTTTCCCTGAAGGGTAAATACAGGAGAAGACTCTATGCTGTAGTCAAAAAACTCAGCTGAAGTCAGTTGAAATGAGAGAGGTCTCAATAAAAGATGGCACAAAGGCCCGTGTAATAACTTTATTTCTAATTTGATGACGTTGTCTTCTCCTGCATTAGTCCCTCTGTGTGTTTTTACTCCTGGAGGCCCTGGCCCGTCTCTCAGCAGGCTGTGTCTACTCTGCCCCTGCAGGTCAAACTGTGGTATGACAAAGTGGGCCATCAGCTAATCGTCACCATCCTGGGTGCCAAAGACCTGCCACCCAGGGAAGATGGCCGGCCCAGGAACCCTTATGTCAAAATCTACTTCCTCCCAGATAGAAGGTAAGAGTAGAAACAGTTACCGTTAGTACCATTAGCATGTGATTATGTTACCAACCCTACTCATCCTCTCCATTCAGAAAGACGTAGGACATTAGTGGGCTGAACTGAGTTATTACATATTTTAGAAAAAGGATTCTGTATTAGTGTGGATTTTTGAACATTTATGTGATGTCACAAAGTTATGTGTCTTTGTTTTTTAGCCATTAGCAACAGAAAAGGCTGTATGGATATATGTGAATACGTCTAATTCGTTGTTGGTCGTTCAGTGCAGTTTTGCATCTTGTTAAGCAGTTCTTTCTGCTGATGACAAATGCAGGAAGTGGACATGTTCATGGAGATTAGTAGTCATCTTACCATCTCACTCTCATCATCAGCATGCAGTGATGTGCTCTGTGCTGTGTCGTGCTATTGATCTGTTGTATTCGTGGGTCTTCCCTATCATGGTTGTAAATAAAAACAGTTTGAATTATTGTTCCTCCAGCGACAAAAGCAAGAGGAGAACAAAAACAGTAAAGAAATCCTTAGAGCCCAAATGGAACCAGACCTTTATGTATTCGCCGGTGCACCGGCGGGAGTTTCGGGAGCGCATGCTGGAGATCACATTGTGGGACCAAGCCAGGGTCAGGGAGGAGGAGAGTGAATTCCTGGGAGAGGTAAGAAAACCAAACCCCACCCATCAGGGACACTCACTGACAATACCTCAGCTAATCCTCTTGAATGGGGTCAAGCCCTTAATAAAGCTCTTGGACATTACAAGGTTTTAGTTGTCCAGTCATTGTTCAACATTACTGTGTAAACTGTTACAATAAATAAACACACCTTGGTAAATGGGAAAGGTTGTTTGGTTGTTTGGGAATGACGCTGACTGTAATAGCTGTGGTGTGTTGCTGTAACTCCATCACTGAGAATAACTGTTAGTATGAAACCATTGGAGTGAGGATATTTTGGGGGCTAAGAGATATTACCGCAGCTTTTTCCCTCTCGCAGATCCTTATTGAGCTGGAGACAGCTCTTCTGGATGATGAGCCACACTGGTACAAGCTACAAACCCACGATGTGTCCTCCATCCCACTCCCACGTGCCTCCCCGAACACACAGCGCAGGCAGCTCCATGGAGAGAGTCCAACGCGGCGACTGCAGAGTATGTAACCCCTCTGACACTGACTCATGTCTACAAAATCTTATCAATATCTGAAAATGTGCTCTGAAGAGAGAGTGGCCACCCTTTTGGGGAAATAAATTCAAAGTGATATGAAAAATACCATATGCAAGCTATAAGATGCCTGCAAGAGCCAGGGCAGCTGATTTTCTTCTACATAGTGTTGGACACATTTTTGCAACGTGGACAAGTCAGTAGCATCCCTGCACTCTGTATCAATAAGCTCTCAATAGCTTAGGGAGATATTTTGCAGTGCAGTATTTTCAGGTTCTTGATAATCCGGTCTGGGTTTTGTTCTTTTATATGGGTGTGATGGTTAGGCACCTCACCGGGGTGATGAGGCTCAGAAGTTTGTGACAAAAGGCTGATGCCCCTTAACATTTACAAACCAAACCATCACTTTTACAATCTTCTAATTGTCTAATTAAACATCTAATTGTACACACTACTTAAAGAAAATGTGGGTACAAATTAAATGATTGAAGTCTGTTTTAAGTGATCCTTCTGATCCTGCATTGTTAGCTTACCGGCATAAACCCAATGTAAGAAATTGGGCAAAAAATGTGCACATTCCAAAGCTGAAGTCAGTCTTAGTAAATCTTTTTAATAACAAAATGTCCTTATTTTGTTTGCTGAGTCTGCAGACGTTGTTATTGTCACTGTTCTGTACCAACATGGACTTCGTTGCCAGAACAGGCATGCAAGGAACACTACTGTTACAGGACCGCCAGTCAAAACATCAACAGACAGATTTTAATGATTCCAAATTCAATTCAGCAAAGTGAATGATCCGGCTGTGTCTCTTATAGTAATATGTAATATATTAGGTTCTATTTATAACTGTATTTACTGGTCATTTGCCCACTGGTGTTCTGTTCCTGCTTTAATTTATCAAGACTTTCAGCTGTTGTAGTCTATGTCTATTTTGTTTTGGTCATGCATGTCAGATCAACCTTACTGCTTTTGCTTTTACAGACAAAGGCTCTTATTCCTACAATTCAGGTAAAGGCCCCTGCACTTGCAGGCAGTGCAGCTCTATGGAGCATCTGAGTGTTCTCCTGTCCTCTTCAAAGATGCATTCCTTGTGCCCTTACTCTCCACCCCTTTTTCCATGAAGGGTGCATGTTTTTGCTGCCTTCCATGGATTTCAGTGTGGGGAGCTGGTGTAAATCTCACACCACTTGTTTGAAATCCACTCAAGGTATCAGACACGTGCACGCTCCAGGGAAACAGAGATTTAGGACACAGTGGTCTCTCCCTCTCTGTGTTCACTTGTGAACTATCTCACAATCCTATCCTGCAACCCACAACCATATCCTGCAAAACTGCACCCGATCCACATCCTAAAGTGATGCTATACAAGTCCAGGCTATCTGCTAGTCCACCAAATATGCTCTGATTTTGACCACTTGCTTTTCCTCTGTGATGTATATTGTTTATTATTT
Source organism: Nannoperca obscura (assembly GCA_036024295.1). NCBI lineage: Eukaryota > Metazoa > Chordata > Actinopteri > Centrarchiformes > Percichthyidae > Nannoperca > Nannoperca obscura. The sequence goes on from JAVQJL010070543.1 coordinate 47,373, forward strand.
TGCCCCGTACCAATATTTCCCCCTTCAATATGCACAAAATACTTTTGGCAAACTTTGCAGCCCATTCTGCTTTGCTTGTGTGTCTTCAATGTGAATGTGTTCTTGAAATTGTCATAGGATACTGTACATGACTCTGTTGCTGGTGTGATACTTTGCTTATTATTCTCAATCTTCCAACAGTGCGGGTATATTCACTCAGAGAAAAAACAACAACTTTCATTATCTTTATAACTTATTTTCTAGGGTTATATTTCTTCTAACCAAAATAGCTCATTGTATGGCCCTTCTCTCACCATTGTTATGTTCTGTCACCAGATATTGGTTAGCATGCTTTAGATGATTGTACTATGGTCTGTGTTACGTAGGACTGCCTCACTGTACTGCCTTTACTACACACTTAAGGCTTGCTTGCTTCCCCCACCAGGATGATTTTCTGGGCGTTTGTGTTAGTGTGAGGTGAAAGAGCTGACAGCTGTAAAAAGTCTCTAGCAAACTGAGATGAGAGGTTGGGAGCGGCACTGCCAGAGTGCAGCACTTGTCATTTCTGATAAAGCACACGTGTCCAGTTGATTTAGTTGACTGAACGGTGAAGGCGGTGGAGGGTTGGTGGGTCATACTTTTAAAAAAGGGGACAAGGATGGGTGATAAGGCTAGTGAGGAAGATGAAGAAAGAGCTGTGAAGCCGTATCATCCCCCCCCCACCGTCACATGTAAATTGAATGAATTGAATGTGTCATTTAAAAGTGCCACAGTTCAGATGAAGAGAGATCTGCTTTTTGTTGAAGTCGCGCAGTGAAATACAGCATTATATGTTACAGCTGACGCATATTTTCACATATATTATCCAAAAAGCTCTCTTGTGGGACTGTTTGTTATATTTGTGGGGTGCGATGACATGAGTTAGAGAATGACAGTATATTCATCGGGTGTACAATCTTATTGGATTCAGTTTAAACATTCAGTTTAACCAATAAAGATTGCATTCAGACCAGGGAGATACAAAGAACAGGGTGAATAAATAAACCCTCTTCCCCCATCTCACTGTCTCACACTTTCTCTCTCTTTTGCTTTCTCTCTCTGTCTCTTTATCTCAAAGGATCCCAGAGGATAAGTGACAGTGAGATCTCAGACTACGATTGTGAAGATGGTGTTGGGGTAATAACAGGTAACATATTAAGGCTATAGCAACATTAGTGCACGTGACTGAATGCATTAGAAATACAGGTGAATCGAATCAAATAATAGTTTCTAATGTTTTACCAGGCCACATGATGTTTCTTTGCTTTCCCCTTGAACTCAGGTAACCTCCCACATGCCCCCCTTAGTCAAATGCTTCCTAAACCTGAACAGCTTACAAATACAGTTAGATATCATACTAGCAGGGTAAAAACGCCGCAGCCCATCAGCAGCAGCACAGCGAGGCAGCGCTGAGATTTTGTCTGCCTCTGCACTGCCATTTGCTGTTCTGCTGTACTCACCGGGGCTCCAGCAGCACACCCACGCTGCACATCAGAAAAGGAGAGCCAGAGAAAAAGGCAGAAAGAAAGACTGAGAAGTACTTGAATTTTTCCCACATAAAATATCAACCTCGAAGAAATTGGTGCTGAAAGATAGAAAAGAGAGGCTTGCTTTGGTTTTCTCATATACCAGATAGTGTTGGCAAGCAGCTCTTTGCTATCCTCTTTTTTCTCACCTGAATACCACAAAAACTGTGCCGACCTTGTGTGCAGGAAAGCTGTTGGTAAACTGCAGGACAGAGACAGCTGCCTGCACTGTTGATTTAGTGCGTGGTAATGTTTCACATCCCTATTAGCCGATGTAGGCCCTAGAGAAGAAGAGGGGGAAAGAATAGAGAGGAAATGCATTGGAGAGAGAAGAGAATAGATTCTGTTACTGTAGTAAACACCTGTCAAACACAGACAGAGAGAGAGCGAGGGAAGAGCGTTAGCCTGGGATTGCTGGTGATACCGTTGCTAAGGGGAAATCCTCCTCCAGCATCTTTGACATTCTCATCAGCCCCTCACTGCCTCACCATTCAAGTCCCCTTCAGTTCATTCGCAGTGAAGGGGATACCCCTTTGCTCAGCTCTGGTCACACCCTCCTCTTCACTCAGGCTTTATCACGTCTCAGTTTATCTTGCAGTCTTTGCATTAAACTGCTGACACTTGTCTACAGCAGACATTTTTATAAGTGAAGTGCACAATAGTAATTACTGCACAGGTTATGCTCATGTGATCCTGTCTTTTGAAGTATTATTCCTGTTATTGGACTCTTTAAATGCAATATAATTTTAGAAGATTTTAGAAAAGTCAAATATTTTACATTTGCACAGTACATTTAATCTTGTTTCAACCCTCAGTCCAGTCCCCTATTTCTGCACTCATGCAGCCCACTCGTCTTGTTAAATCCTATTAATTGTCAGTAAAGGTTCTCCTCTTTATATGTGCTTAACAGGCAGGCTGTACTCATGCGTGAAGCAGCATGTCAAGAGGAAGAATAGATTTAATTTGGCTCTGCATGGAAGTTGATTGCTCTGCTGCATGAGGCTGTGTGTCGGAGCTGCTGTTAAAAAAAGTATGCATAATAAAGAAGCAAATATATTTTTTACATATACATTTTCTTCTTTGTTTCAGCTTTTGTTTATTAAAATCTGTATAAGAAGGTGGGGGTACAGTGTGTGAAAATATACTATTTGGGATTTTATTATTTGACATCCACTTGCAATCATGATGGATCATTTAGTTTGAAACATTTTAATAGATTTATTCCAACTATTATGCCCACCAAAAAGAAAATCTTATCATAATAATATGTCAGACTTTCTCAAGTGAAGGTCAACATTTCTTCATCATTACCTCCAATTTTTCCTACGTTTCCTTCATTTCCAACGTTTGATTCAGGGTTTTCTTTAACTCATTTAAATGTGCTGTACACTCTATTGAATATCAATCAACTTTAATAGTTCTAAGCACTGACCTTAACCATGGCTGCTAGCCATGTCTGATTATCGGTTAATGAACTCTTTCAAGTTCAATGGACTAATCAGTCTTGCAGAGAAAATTCATTATAATGTTTCTGACTTTTTAAAGGCTATTTTCATGTTTAATGCACAGTGTTAACACAGCAGATGAATCGCACCTTTTATTGAAACCTAGTCATCATTTTTGGAATAAGAAGACTCAGCATAATGAAAATGAAGATAGAAAATCTGCGCCTGTGCAGATTGGCATTTAGCATAAGTTTGATGAAGTTTTGTCTGTTTCTTATAAGTTATTAGGGGTGTGGTTGAACTGGATCTACATCATTAGCAGTCCATTTTTGCTTATCAAATGCTGCAGATTTGAGCTATTTCACTTGCTCAACAAAACATGCAATCCATAAGGTGTTAGCACAGTTAATTTAAACCAACACCTTCTCCCTCTTAATCTTGTCCCCCCATTCCTCCCCTCCTTTATCCATTCTTGTCTACACAGACTACCGGACAAATGGAAGAGACTTCCAGAGCTCCACGCTGTCTGTCCCTGAGCAGGTGATGTCATCTAACCACTGCTCTCGGTCGGCTGATATTAATCGTGCGCGGTCGCGCTCTCCCAGCGTTCCCCCACCCTCCAGGTAACTAATGCTCAGTCCACACCTGGGCTGATTTCTGGGTATCCACTGTGTTTTGTGTTTGTTTTCAATATGGATGTATTTAACACCCTCTTGACATCTTTTATGAGCAAATATATGTTGAAGGAAGATGCCTTCATTTCCACGCTTAGGGATCCACAAAATTCTGGTAGATGACGGGTAATAAATGCTTTAGTAACTGACTAATTGACTTCTGGTTACTCTGGAAAGTGGAATGGTTTTAAATTAGTCACCCATTTGGTTGTAGCACTAAGCGCTGCTGTCCTTGTACTGCATTCCAAATGCCACATCACCTCTATGTCCAGTGCAGTGTTTCTTGCTGTTACTCTGCATGTCTCACGTAAACATGAGGCGATGTACCCCCTGGACAGTAGGGGGCAGCGTGTGGTGTGTAAGCTACATGAGGGGTGATCCAGTCCACTTCTGTCACACAGCAGAAGTCTGGACCCCGCCTTTGACCTTAGGCCTTCTCAGTACAGCTCCTCCACTAGAGCGGACCACCACAGTGTGTCCGAAGATAACTACTCACCTGACAGGTACACACACACACTCTCCAGCTTACACTTGTGTACAGTAGATGCATGTACATACGCAGGCATGCATGAACAGATGCTGACAATCACAAGTGGGGGCTGATGAGTGGACATGCAGGGAGGTGTTTACGCACACATACACTTATGCATGCTGCCGTTTGCCTTAAACTCTCCTGAAACTGATCTTGTGCGTGGGTGCTTTTTCTCTTTTTGACATATTCGTGCTAAAGAGCAACTTTTTCCACTCCTTGGAAATATTTGATCAAGATATTTTATTCTGATGCAGTAGTGTGGATTCCCTATACTTTGATACTTACTTCCTCTATCTTCCCCTATAATGTATACAAACAGTAACTTCCAAAGCTTCAAAAGAATGAAAAAAAAAGAACAATAAAACAATAAAAATGATGATCCTTAAATATAAAAGTCACGTTTTCACTTCACTAAGTCATCAAAAAAGTTAAATGTCACAGTTAACACCAAACTTGGCTAAGATTACACTGCGTAATAGGAGTAATTAGCAATTTGTTTTTTCCATCTGAGATTGAGGAGGCTGGATTTGGAGCCTGTGCTGCAAATGCTGCATACGTTGGACAATATTTGCATGTAGCTCACTATCTTTATGGAAGAGGTGGTCAAGGGAAAGTGGTCAGTTATCCTCCATCAGCACTTATTTTCTGTGAGGGTTGGAAAATGTTGCTCCAAGAGTCCAATCATAGCCTTGGCACTGCCAGGCCGCCGCTACTTCCCCCTGTCCAATTAACTTTATTTGATATTTCTGAGGCTTGGCCTAAATCAGTGTCAGACGCAGAAAAGGCACTTATCTAAATTGTCTGGGACAGTGCTCACTAGAGTGTATTTCCACTGCTTTAATTAACAGTGTCTGGTTATTTATTGAAAACAGTTGAAAATTACACAGGAAATGAGTCATGGAGAATTTCGAATTGTCCCGGAACTCTGACAATATAATTAAAAAAAACATCCTCTGGATTTTTTTGTTTAGAACTTGTGTAATTTTTTTTGTTGTGTTTTCCTACTTCTTGAAATGTTCTTTAAAATGTGTCTGTAAAAGAAGAGAACTTAGGTCTTAAGTTGTTTGATCATCTAGTGGAAGTGACACCAAGCAGGTTTAAGTATTTGGACTGTGCTGTTCTGTTCTTTCCTCTGTGAATGCTGCTGGTGTGTTCGGTGTACCACTTTCATCTGTCTGTGTGGTAAAGCTGAGGAAGACATCTCCTCGCCATCCAGATTCTCAGCCTCTCTTATCTTCCTCGCCTGTTTTTCCTCTTTGAAACTGTTACATCAACCTTTCCTACGAAGCTCTCTCAGTCTCTTTACATCCCATTTCTTTGAGAAATCTCTCGTTCTCTTTCCCTCAGTTTCCTCACCCCTCCACCTGTCTGCCTGTAATTCTGTCTATCTCCAATCCTCTCTCTTTCTCTCTCTCTCTCTTTCCTTTCCTCCTCCTCCCCTTCTTCCTCTGCGCCATCTCAGATCCATCTCTGTCTTCTCTCCTCCCTCCATGTGGTTGCAGCCATTTTCTCACCCTACCTCGAACCAGACATACTCAGCCTATTGATGATCCTCAGAAGGACCCCAGGTAGACTCTTACCTGAGCATGCATGAAGCCCCATTTCTGCACCTCCACATTTCAACCTCCCCACCCCCCCAACTTCAACCCACAACCCCCTTCACTACTTGAGGAAATCTTTCACTTGGGTGTTGAACACATGGCACTGACACTATGGTATGTTTTCTATCTAGTCTATGTTCATAAAATTAAGTCCACTAAGACTTTAACTACACTGCATTGAGGAAGTCAAATTCACACAACATGGTTTTTGAATGCACTGAAGAGGTTACTTCATATTACCATTGTCAGTGCCATCACTGTTGTGTTGTGTTAAAGTATATATTTTTCTAAGATTAGATATATATATAATGTGTGTTACCTTTCATTAGTACAGTATATTGAGAAAATGAGTGACTCTGTGGCCATACATGCCATCCATCCAGTATCAGCATTGCTTAATCTCTCTTTTCATCACCTCAGTCATTCTCATATAAACATTCCTCTCATTTTACTCCAAAAATGGACCGTGTGAGAAAGTGTGATTCCGATGAGGAAGTTCCTCATTACTCTTTTCATCTTATCCAGCAAAAGAGTGGCTCTAGCAATACTGAAAATGGACAAGTGTTATGGTCGTGAAGTTTTGTCCAGCAGAGGTGGTTTCTCTTGCAAACATGTTGATACGTTCAGTGTACAGTAGTGTATGTTAGCCTTCAGTTTATAGTTTGTTTGTTTGTAATCACTGTAGGATCATAAACACAGAGTAAGTCTGGAATGGGAATCCCAAAGGTGTACAACTTTTCTTCCTTTGCACGTTTACTACCCCTTTTACTTCCCCTTCTGCTGGAAAAAAAAGTAAATGCTGACAAGTTGTGATATTTTTTCGCCAGCCGCAACCATCGCGTGTACCCGATCTGCCGAGAAGAAGCAGTCAGGTTACTGCGTTCCACTAGGATGGCCCGCGCCTATTCTGAGGGTGCCTACTCCTCCGACTATGACTGCGAGAGGTATTGACATGCACTGCCGCTGCATCTGTGCATACGTCATCTTGTGGTCTCCTCAAGTTGTCCCTCGTCCGTCTTTAATTTATCCGTAATCATGCGTGATGACAGAAAAAGATATCCTGTCTGATATCAATTTTTGTTAAAGAGTCATCACAGCTCTGACGTTGTGTTAATGTAAAATAATAACACACAACTGCCTCTGTATGTTGAGGCTCAGAGCTATTTGTGTTGCTGATGTCAGCTGTATGTACACTGGTTGTTGAGTAAAGTGCTGGACAGCACCTGACTGTTTCTTCGTTGATGTCCTTGTTTATGTACCCATGTACATTATACCAACAGCAGTATGTTGATTAGTGGTGTGTGTGATTGTTAGTGTTGTCGTTTTTTACATGCTACTGGCAGCTGCTGATAGCTCACCTGTACAATGGCATCTCTGATGCATTGCTCTGGGCTGCAGAGTAGCTTCGTAAATTCTGTGTTTGCCCTTTGGCTTCTTGTGTCTGGCCAGAATGGGCTGCCAGGTTGTTTAAAGCACGCATAGAAAGGCCTGCTGACACCCATCCATCCCCAGGACCCATGCCAGCATCCTGGTGCACCAATAAAAAGAAAGAACTCACATCGCCCCCTCCCCCTCAAAGAAACACTGTAAATGACTCCACTTTTCCCCCTCTTCAATCTTCTGCCTACTGCCATCTGGCTTTCAGTCAGGAATATAGTGACGTTTATGCCATTTCTCTCCTCCAGGAGGAAAAAAGTGATGATTCCTCAGAACCCAGCCCGAGAGCCTGACTGACTTTATTAAAGTGTCACAAAGTTTCCCTGAGGCCCAGCTTGGCTGGACTTCAGCCTATAGCCTAGATAGCCATTAACGAGAGCTCTCCGTCTTATTTTTCTCTCCCTTTCTTTTTGTCTAAACTGACAGAGAAAGGAAAGTGTCTAGCATCTCAGTGTTATCCACAAAGGAATAGAATAGATTTCCCTCCTCTCTTCATACAGATACGGTTTGTTTCTGTCTGCACGCGGGCAGAGTAAAAGCAACAGTGAGAAGTGAAAAGAAATGAGGACAGAGTAAAGAAACAAAAGGCACGTGGATGAGGAAAAGGACATTACAGAGAGCATTAGTGGAGTTCGAGCCTTTTGGCAAGTGTCTTGGTTTAGGTGAATTCCCCCCAGAACATGAGAAAATGTTTTTCATGCTTCTGTTGTTTAAGTGCATCACCCCTGGAGTATGCATCAAAACAGCAGCTTTTAATTCCAAAGTATGTACAGTATATGTATGTCATGGCTATATCCTTCAAATTACACCTAATGAGAAGCTTGATTTGTAACAGACATAACCTTAACACTACCCATAAATCCTTGGCCATAACAACCTCACAATGGGAATCCACTAATGATTATGCTGACCATCTCTGTAAATTACTGTAGACAAATAATGTTAAAGGCTACTTAAAGTCACTGACTGATGACGAGCCTTTGTTTTGCTATTGGAGACAAAAGGACATCTCTACTGGACAACTTTTCATACTTCAAAAGGCTACATACAGTACAAGACTATGACAAGATTGACTTAATTATTAAAATTCAAATGATTGAAATGAAAGTGATTGAAAGTGAAAGTGAAAACTTTTCCATCCACATTCTCAAAAATGGTCAACAAAGTCATTCATTTGAAAAGTCTTTTGGTGTCTGTTAGCCCTATTAGAAGCAGCTCCCGCCTACTTGTACTGTGCACACACCAACACGTGTTATGTGCTTTAGAATAAAAATAGTAGAATGGTTTAGTTGAATACTGTTTGTTTTATTAAACATGAAAACTGTGGGACTTCATATTTATGAATTTAAACTTTAAAGAACGTTTACTGTTCCCAGAACAGTGTGCATGCTCTAAACATGTGACAACTCATGTCCAAAGGCCAAGTTGAATATTTCCTTCACTTTTTTTGATTTGTGCAGTGTGATGCAATTTTATAAAATTGTTTTTTTTTTCTTTTCTCTCTGCAAAGTTTAACAATATCCCTTGTACAGTACACTATCATGATTGTCCTAGTTGAGGAACCTCACCTGCTCTTTTTCTCCAGCTCTTCAGATCAACAAGATTTGCCTTCATCCTCACTGTGCCAAAAATACTTATGGTGGCTGGGCTTTTTTCAGGAAATAACTGATATAGCGAGCCAAATGCAATGTAAAGATACACTTCACTTTTCCCTCACATTTCACTATACCTGCAAACGAACACTCACCCACCACATACAGAGACACCACATGGTCCCTGCCAGTTCTACACAACCTGAGGATTTCACAGTTAATTCACTACAGGAACCTTACACCACACAGGATCCACCTACTGCAGCCCTCTGTCCATACTGTCCAATCTTAAAATTAAGTAATTCAGCTACTTATGGAGAATAATAGACCAAGCTTAAATGTTAAAAACATGTACATGGAGTTATGCAACCTTGATTAAGGTTGTTACAGACAACAGGTTGTCTTTCTACATTAAAGTGATGCCGACTGTTCTCCATGAGTTGCTGAATAATTTCATTTTGTCACTTTAAAGTATCATACCTGTATTTTTGTTTGTTTTTGCCAATTTACTGCAAATAATGTATGAAAATCATATATAGCAGTTTTATATTTTTAAATGTGTTTTCCTACTTTACATAGAATGTTAATATACATTCACTTCAGTACAGGATGGAAATCAGCTTATGGGGATGTGTTTGGTCGTCCATGACAGTGAATTATCATGTCATCTGCAGATAGATACAAAAATCTGCAAAATAAAAGTGCAGTGAACTGTGATCAGAACTAAAGCATACACCGGTGTCAAGTTAATTTCCACACAACAACATAGAGAATTTAATGAAAACAAGTGGCTGGCTGGAGGTGGGAAAACATGTTGAGAAAATGGTCAGAAATAATGTAATGTACAGTATGTGATTTGTAGTAAATCAGTTAAAACATGCAAAAAAAACCCCAGGTATGTTAACACATGCACTTTGGAGGAGTTTTGAGGGTGCAGCAAATTTCTCTTTCCACCATACTGTCCACCCTGCCAGCATACTGTCCCTGCCCTGCTGGGGCCCCACTGAGTGCCTGCCTATCTCTCAATAACCTCTGTAGGAACCACGGAGCCATGGATAGACACGAGTATCACAGCAGGTCCCGCTCTGCAGACCAGCGGCCCACTATAGAGCGCCCCACATCTCGCTCGCGCTCCACTGAACGCCCCCACGACTCTTCGCTCATGAGGTCCATGCCGTCTCTGCCATCTGGGAGATCCGCCCCCCCCTCACCTGCCTTGACGAGGTGTGACCCAGATTGGAGACGCTAACCAGCTTAGCACAGAATCAGACTGGAGTTTTAATTGTACAATCATTTCCCTGAGGCATAGCTACTCTGGAAGTAGAGATAATTTAAACGTTAGCTTAAAACATCAATACGTAGACAACCCCCTGGGTTGGGGGGGGGGAGCATTTTTTATATTAAGCCCAGTGAATGCATTAATGCTAATCTTGTGCTGCTAACTGGGAATACGCAATATAGACATACAGAGGACTTACAGTATTTAGCTTACTTAGTTAGCCTAGCTTCCAGGCTGGCTACCTAGTTTTCCCAAATAGCTTCTTATTAGACTTAGAAAAGCGAGTTAGCCTGCTGACTCTCCATGTCATAGTAACACTTCCATTAAAAGAAGAAGTCTTATTCTACTTCATGTTTTTCTAGTTTAGCTACTAGCTAGAAGATAACTACTTTTTAAAAATCTATTTTCTTACACTGAGGTTTAAATCAACCAATAAGATTATATCTACTCCCAGAGCAGCTCTACCTCTGCTAAATGTTTGCACAACTAGAACCTTTGTAGAGCTAAACCAGTTCCAGTCCCATGAGCTCCCACTCCACCTGATCCTGACTAACTCACAGAACGAACCAGAAAAACTACATTACTACCACCTGCCTCCCACCCTCCAATACCCTGCTTCCCTGCCTCACCTCACCTCACCCCACCCACCTCCACTTCACGACTTCCCCACCACCCACCTGGCCTCTTTCTGTTTTTGTCCCCAAAAGAACCGGTGATGTTTTCTTTACACATGTCCCAGGCACGACAGTCCTGACACCGTAACTAGCGTGCTGACTCGTTTTCATTTGGAACACACTGCTCATACGCTTGCGTGAGTATAGCAGTGATGGGCCAACATTTTACTTTGATTTCATTACTAACATCAACTGATGCAGTTTATTCTGTGATGGCATTCTGTTTTTTTCCCCTTTGTTTTGAGTTTAAGCCTTTTGGGGACAGTCTGAACGCATGGTCGCACTGGTCTGCTGTTTCTGCATTGAACTCTTCTCTTCCTTGCAGCTTGATGAGTCGACTGTACATGCGATTCACACCCGGCATATTTTATTGCAGCTCAGTTCCCTACAGTTGATGTGTCCCTTCACTCTCATGCCATGTGCCAAACATCATTGCTGTGTGCATTGGTTTTATATTGGTATATAGAAGACACTTTGTAGATTTCAAATAATCTGGAAATCTGTTATCAAATGCAAAAATATTTGCATTATGCAAAACAATGACAAGCTGTAAACTGATTAAATTAAGCTATATAACCACTGTAAGTAGAGTCACAGAGATTCAGCTTGAAATGATTAAATGAATATGATGATTTCTCAGTTACGCATTGGTACAATTGCTCTTCAATTGATCCCCACAGTGGCTTGCATCAAAATAAATTCATTAAATCATGTATCAGTCTCCCATTATAGTTGATAGCTTTACTTTCTGCAATCAAACCTATAGCTATCCCTTTTTGAAAAACTCTTTACTTTTCTCACACTGTGATATGGGTGTGACATGGCCAGGCCTTGCATCCACGATCAGATTCCATCCTAATTTGTGTCTCACCCCACTGTCCACCACTTTTTGTTATGTAGGGCGCATCCTCGTAGTGGATCAGTCCAGACCAGTCCCACCAGTACTCCCATGTCCAATAGACGTGGACGGCAACTCCCGCAGCTTCCACCCACGGGGAAAGACAGAAGTAAGTCACCTGGTTGTTTTCTATTTGTATTACAGGGTTACTGTCTGTGAAGAGACATAAAGACATGTCTATTGAGTGAAGACATCTTTATATTAGTGCCACTATGTGTTTCTGTTCACTATCTTCTAATGATATAGCTTTTATTTGCTGGCCCAACTGATTGGGGCTGAGGAAGCGCTTTGGTTTTACAGCAGTTACTGCCTTTCACACTTCACTTTGACTGAGACAGGAGGAATTCTTATTTGCTGGTGGAATCTTTCAGTAGAAGCTACAGATCATATATGCGAGCATTGTTCTTAGTTGTTTTATGCTTCATTGGTGTTTACTTTTGCCTTCCATCCATAACATCTCTACTCGGTTCCTTTTCCATTTCTCTCTCAGAAGATGGAGACGAAGGAACAGAGCCTTGTGAAGGTCTGTACCTAAATGCATGGGTTTAGTCTTTCAGACTGGGAGGGCTGGTTGAGCCTCACCTTACTCTGAAGGCCAAAACTCTGTCTGCAATGGCAGGGGGGGCTGGGTTCACTGGAAGCTAGCTTACTCTGTGCTTCTTAGCCCCCCCCCCCCCCTCTTTTGCAGCTGTGTTTAACATACAGTTTTGATGTCCTGTGCTGTCGTGTTGTACTTGACATGTAGGCCTGTCTGGAAAAACTATTGATTGTACCAGTGTTGTGTCCTAATGTTCTGAGTTATACTGTAGATGTTTTTTTACTTATTGATTTATTTGAACTGTTTGGACTGCTGAGATACTTCACCAAAGCCAATATGATGCTTTACTTTCTGTATCTATTAAACGGAGTCAACTCGAGGCTCTGAACTGTGATTAAGTAGTTTGAACTTTTTGCATCTTCACAGATAAATGTGACATTTGAAGTCATATTCGTTCCTCAGCACTCCTCTAACAAATGTTTTGTGTTGTAGCAACTTGTGACGTGTAAGAAGAACTGCGATGAAAGCAGTGGTTATTTCACTTGTGTGTGTGTCTTTGAATCAGACATTGAGAAACAAAGACTGTTGTAGTTTTGCAGTGATTGGAGTGAATGACTGGAACATAGATGGGGGGGCTCAGGCAGATCTGTAGAACTTGTCAAAGCACTCGCAGAACTCTTTCATCATTGTCGGAGTCCATGAGGGCTTTCCCTGTCTTCTGTACAACCGCCAACTCTCTCTGTCTCTCCTTTGCGCTCTCTCTCAGTCCTGCCCTTCTTCTGTATCTGTGCCATAATTTTCTCTGAAGTTCTCTCTGTCTGGACCTCTCTGTCGCTTCTTTCTGTCGCCTTTTTCTCTTTATTCTTGCCCCCAATCTCTCTTTCTTTACTCTGTCGTTGTCAGGCAGTCTATCGGTTCCCACTTCTCTCTCTCTCTCCTACTTTCTTTTGTTGTGCTTATGTCTCTCTCTCGCTGCCATATCGTTCAGGCAGTGGCAGTGTGTGGGCAGTGGGGGGAGGTATTGATCCGACCTTGCGCTGTAGCTCCCACAGAGCCGTATAGCACTCAGCTTATGTAATGTAAATGTCTGTATGTGTGCGCATGTAGCTGGATCTATATTATTGCCCCTTGCTGATTACAGAATAGAGCTGGACTGTTGAAAAACCTGCTACTGTTTTGTCTCGCTGCTGTGCTTTCGAAGTTTAGTCCCAGCTCACACTTGCACATTCCTAATAGTCTTATGTGTTATCTGTTTATGTGTGGCAACTCCTAAGAGGGAACAGGGGAGGAGCACAGTCCACCTCAACCCCAAAATGGTCGCCCAGGTGTGTTTATCACTACAGAAACAGCCTTTTAAACTTGTCCTGAAGTAATGTGTTTTTCTACATTGTTCATGAAATGTGTGATGCTGCTTGATTCTTCCTTCAGATAAAACGTTCATAAACAATTAATTCATGTTTATGCACAACAAAAACAAATTCAATTTTAAAACTACAAGCTAGGACATTGTTTTGTTTTTTGGATGAGAGTAATGTACAGTAAGTGTTGATGTACAGTACATTCATCCAAAGGCTTGAATGAGCAGCCAGACTGTTGGCAGAAACTGGAGTTCCCCGCAGTTTCCACTTCCTACTTTCCCATCTGTTTATGTGGCGTGCTTCTGTCCTCTGACTGTGTGGTGCTATTACTCAACACTGCCATAGCCGTAGTGCTGGCTGCCTCAGTGGATACTCGGTGTAAGGTGTCCAAAAAGCCACATTCTTTTTTTAAATAATCTATAATCATTGTGCACCCAGTGATATTCTGCAGGCCAAGCTTGCATTTTTATGCAGTTGCTTTTATATGCTAACTAGTATTCAGTATGATGGAATAGCAGTGTGTTTGTGTGCTGACATGTGGGTCTGCATTTGCAACACATAGTGTATGAGTTGCCATATTAATGTGACTTACAGTAGCAGTATAAGCTTTCAGAGCTCCATCATTTCATGAGCATCACTCTGTCTCTCTACTAGCAGCAGACTGTGAGGAAAAACCCCAAGGCCCACCGGTAAATGGGAGGAAAGGCAAGTCCTCTGAGTAGTGTGATGGTGTGACTTAGCTGTGTGGACTTTCTTGGGCAACACAACTTCTTCATGTGTAACATTAACGAGCATCTGTGATTGTTGATACTTTGCAACTCTTAGTGACTCTTCCTTCTTATTTATTGTAGCACATTGATACAGTTCTTTATTCAAACTCTCCTCTGTCCGCATTTTATTCATTATATACACTGAGTGTGATTAATTCCCACTGAGTTGATTTGGAGTGATCAAATTAGAGACTTGTACGTAGCTGAAGCTGATGTTAATATGTACAGAGTACTGTCTTGATCTCAGCTGTTCTGCTGGTCTGTCTGTCCTGATCTCTGCTGGTCTGGCCTTCTCTGGCTCCAGTAAGACCCTAATCTGCCCTCTACTTTGATAGAAATTAATTCTGCTCAGCTCCACCTCACAAAGACAGAGCTCTCCATTTCCATTGTGAAATTGCCAATCATTTTAATTAGACATGAATTATTAAACTCTCTCTCTCACTCACTCTCACACACACACACACACACACACACACACACACACACACACAAATCCTGTACAATACTCCCTTAAGACTGGCAGTTTCAGTCATATAAAACTCATGTTTGGGGCACATCTGCTACAAACTGTCACATGATAAATGATCAGATCTCAACAAATAATAATTAAATGTAGTGTTTCCTGAATTCTGTGTATTTTACTATTCTGTAGAAGTACTGCAGAGTATAATCTTGTAGACTGTTACCTCTGTTGACCAGCAGATGGAGCAAAGTTCATTATGTTTGATGAGGAGCTGTCCATGATTTCAGTGCTGACTGAGCAAAGAGGTCTGTTTCTTTTTTACAAATCGTCACCACTGGTCTCTGTTATCACTGAGAAAGATACATAATGGTTTTATTATGTAAACTCTGTATTAGAAGGTACTGAGATAAAAATTATTATTTTTACACATTTTGTGCAGGATCTTACAGAAATTTCACTTAAAAATCCAAGGTCTCTAAGATTCCTGTAGCATACAAATCAGTGTGTGTGTGTGTGTGTGTGTATATGTGTCTTGCTATAGAAGTGACATGGGAGGACCAGCAACGAGGGCTGAATGGCTCTTTGTCTAATGGAGGAACACAGCCACACCCCTCCCTCACTGACACAGGTTGGTAGGTCTGGGTGTGGATTTCTGACACTTTAAAAGCCATATTTCACTTTGATAGAGTATTAGACTTTTTTTTCACAATCAATTATATGAGTCCACAAACAATAACCAGCTCACTGAATCTGGCCTGACAGAAAAGTGAATCATTCGTATGAGGTGGAGCTTAGTCATGGCTTAACCAATAGCAAAGTTCTCATGGAATGGAAAGTTCTCAGGCCCCCAAACAAATGCTGCTAATGGTCCATGTTGTCAAGGCTGTATGAATGCAGTATATGTTGGTCTGGCCTTATAAGTCAGTAACTGTGAGGACTCAATCAGTCAGTAGTGTATCCATCATCTGCCATTTGTACTTGAACAAATTTCAGAGATTAATCATTTAAAAAGACCATCGTCACATAAACAAACCTGGACTATGGATACACATTTTTAATGTATATCCAGCTTCCAATAGTCATTCATGTTGTCTACATACCTATTGTAATTGCTGAAAATACATTTTGCAATAATGTCCGCCAAATCTTCAAAGTAAGAGTAAAATTCTTCATGTGAGCAGTGTTTACTATAGAGCAAGGAAAGATGGTTGGTTGTTTCTTATCTATGGACTTAAAAGTGTGAACCTTCGAAGTCTAAACAACATTCTATCAAAGTGATGTGTCGCTGAAGAGTTTTTCCACGCTGTCCTTTTGTGTGGACTCTTATCAGCTGGATTACAGGCTCGCCACAGTCAGACCTGGGCAATATACCATAGAAGCTGGATGTTAGAATAATGTTTTTGTATTTTTTGAAGAGCAAAAGATATTAATCAAGGAGAGCTTGCTTCATACATTTTGTTTGGGCCAGCAGGATTATTTCAAATGCTGATTAACATGAGGTTTCTCAGGTCAGCCTCTGGATGTTGTCCTTCTGTTCTTCTGTCTCTCACTCCCTGGTGTGGTTTTGCAGTGCAGCATTGAGCTGATGTTTCTGTAGACACTTTGATCTCTGATCTCTAACAAATACTTTGAATATTGATGTAGTTTAGAGCAGAGCACACATTTTATTACCCTAAACAAAAAATTCAATTTTTTATTAGCACAGTGTTGTACTTAACAGATTTAATGAAGTAAAGTTTGATGAGATGCTGTCATCCATGGATTTATTGCAAGAAACGTAATTGTGTTGCTAAGGTAATGACACCACCAGTGTCTCGAGGTGCTGTGTTTGCTTTAGTGGCTTAATATGCTTCCATGGAAACACGTCTTCAACTCTGTTTGAGGTGATTAAGCCTCATTTATATTTACCCTGCTTTGTCACGTGTTGATATTTTACACCCACAGGATCTCATCTGCTGTGGTGGCTCTGGATGCAACGTAGTTTAAACAGTAATATTGTCAAAGCCAGAAGAAAAACAGCACAAACTGTTATGTGTACGCAACTACTGATTTTACAAGCACATTTGCTGTTGTATTTATATTTAATATTTGTTTTGTTAGTGTGTCAGTGAGATTAAAAGCTTTGACTCTGGGGTTGTGGGCTACCAAGGCCCACTGGATGTTCATTGGGTGTGCAGGGGATCAGACATGGCCGTAAAGCCTCTGCCTCCCACAGGAACGTAGTCAGTCTCTTAGTCTCTCAATCCCTCCCATGTCCTTGTTTTTCAGCCCCCGTCTCTCATTAAACTCCCTGGTTCTACATTGCTCTTTGTCTTAATCTCTGCATTTTTTTTTTCAAAACTTTATTTACTTATCCTGGAAAAGGCTGACTGAGCGCGACCACATGTTTGTTACTTTCACACTGGGAGCTATCTCAGGGCCAGCCAAGGCTCCTCAACAGCGATTGTGTATAAGGGTGGAGTTTTAATTACACCCCTCACTACCACTTATTGCTCATTTTCTCATACCAGTCATTTATTCTGTGCTCTATGACAAGCATACACACCACCAAAACATATCTTGACCTACAAAAGACCAAAATATAAGTGAGTGCAGGTGATGCAGTTACATTTTTGAATTTGTTCTTATATAAACAGGGATAGATAGACTGTCGTGTACTAGTGGGATAAAGCCTGTATAAATATTCTTGTATCAAAAATGAAAAACCAAAACAATAAAACATTTCTCTTAGCGGGAGTGATGATTGTACAGAGTTTAACATGCTATTTTAATAATGAAAAGATCAACTTCTTCTGTTAAGACAATCCATGCTAACTGCCAGTACCAGCTTGTCAGTTTATTTACTGTGTGTTAAATCCTTGAACTGCTCCTGTCTGCCTACATTAAGCACCAATCCCCTACCATCAGGTAGGAAGACAGGCAACAGATAAACACAGCTTCAGAAGCAGAACATTTGTAGTCCAAGGAAGCACTAAATCAGCAGAATGAAACAGCAACAAACAAAACAAGTGGACCTGTATATATACTGCTGATGGGGGAGTCAGGGGCAGGTGCGCACTGGGGAGCAGCTGTGGATAATCAATGACACATGAGGGCAGGAAGTAAAGTTGATTTTCACAGGAAACAGAACAAAAGACAGTAACAGAATATAACACTAACAGGATATAACAGGACAGTGGCTAGTGATACATGGACTAAACCAAAAAGCGTACATTTAGGATGATATTGTTCTGAAAATCATGTTGTATATAAATTATCTAAGAAGCAAAGCTGTTCATGTGGCCAGCTGAGATATGGTGTTTTACTCTGTTGAATGTGCCTCCTCAGTGGCAAAGACAATGAGTTTCATTTTGTCTTCTATTGTCCCGTTTACTGAGACTTCTGATTAGACAGTATAAACAACTCGTTGCTCTTCTAATGCTACCTACCTGCTCTTTTATTGAAGCTTGACAGCTGTAGTGTCTAGCAAACCATCAACCATGTTATTCAATCACTGTCCTTCAGAACCACGGTACCATGGCCGTTTGTTTTGTTTGTCAAGCCTTAGTAACACTGACCCTGACTCATGCTGGCATTTACTGTTGTGGAGTGGAAGCTGATTTTTTAGGAACATCCTCTTGTTATTATACGAGCTCATTGTGAATGAATCACCACTTGTAGTTGTTTGTAACGCTGGGATTAACTTGCTGTTGTGTCCTCAGCTGGGTCTGAAGTATTGGAATTATTTGTGGGCTGTTGGGTAAAATATGATATGTTAATACAGTATCAACCCACAGAGCACAAGAGACTATCCCATGCTGACTTCTTGTTCTGGTTTGTCTCTCCCATCTCTGTCTTAATACATCACTCTCTTATCCTGATGACCTACATGATGCAGCTGAACTAAAGAGAAAAAAATTAAATAATTTGACTCTCTAATGAGATGATGTTAGCTGCCACAAAAAGATAAAAGCTGGTAAGGCAGATGTCTCACATTGTCTTTTGATTCATGTGACACTTCATTATTCATCCTAATGGAGTGCTAATTGTGCTAAATGCTAATTCTGTGTAAGGGGGTATGAAAATGAAGCCTGATCGGAGTGGGCTCCTTTTGCCCTGCCAGCTTGTCACCGTTGGTTTTGTCAGGTTCAGATTAAACAGGAAGGTTGGAGATCACAATGGTGGACTGGGGTCACATGGGTCCACCAGTGGTAGCTTACACAGGATCAAAACACACATGCAAGTGTCTTGATTAGTGATAGAGGAATGAAAGTACAGTTCATCTTCAGAGAGAAAGAGAAGGGACACAAAATCATCCTCAGAATATTCCAGGGTCTCAGCAGGCCGAGCGGAAGGAAACAGGGACATGAATAATACGAGGAGGGGGAAATGTGTAATCGGAAGCAACAGAGACGCCTGAAAGCAAGCAGTCGATCTTGTTGCATAACCTTCTTTCAGAAAGACACTGTAGCTGATGCCTCTGTGTGTGTGTGTGTGTGTGTGTGTGTGTGTGTGTGTGTGTGTGCGTGTGTGTGTGTGTGTGTATGTGTGCATTGAATGTGCGCCCGTGCACTCTACTCAGGTCACGTCGATTTCCACGTTTCTTGCTGAGACTTTATGAAGTAGTCGGCTCTCGTTTGTGTGCTCGCTGCTCTGTGCTTTTAGTTTGTGTTGTTTTGTGTTTAGTTTTTTTTTCTTTCTTTCATGTTATTTTTCCAGGCTGTCTCCCCACAGCTGCCCCATGCAGACTCAAGTGACATCCACTTCTCCTTTTACCCCCCACCCCCACCCCCTTCTCATATTGCCTATCCTCAGAGGTCTCGAGTTTCTATCTGGTTCAGAACATTAACACCTCTTTACTGTTTCAGCTCTTTTTCCTTTAAAGCACAGAACCACACCTTTCCAACCTTACCCCCCCCCCCCCTTTCTAATTCCTAATAACTAAACTCTTAGCCTCTACCTCAGCCTCGCACCTTCCTGCTATATTTTGACTTTTCACCGTGCCCATGGTGGATTTTGTGTGTTTTCTTGGTGTACTCTATGATTTTGTTTGGGTGTTCTGTGCTTGTTGTCTTGTCACTGTTGTGTTGTATTGTTGTTGTGTTGTGCCCCCCCCCCCCCCGACCCTCCATCCTCTTCCTTCTCACTCTGAATATCCACACCTGGCATACTCTCGGTGATCACGATGATGGCGTCGCCCTCCCTCCTTCCTTCCTCTTCTCCTGCGTCTTCCCCCCCTTTCCCTTCGTGCATCCTCTCACATCCATCTTCCTCTCCTCTGTCTCTGTCTGTCCATTCTGTGATGTGATCCCAGAAGACACGGACTCACCAAGTTGGACGAACTCAGGTCTGTCCCTTCTTCTTCTTCTTCTTCTTCTTCCTCTCGTCCTTTCTGACTCCTCTTCTTCTTCTTACTTTTATTCAATCTGTATGTCTTCCTGGCTTGCCCTCCCCAACCCACCTTCCTCTGACCTCAATCGTCTTTTCTTTTCTCGCTTCGCTCGCATTCTTTGGTGCCGTTTGCCCTCTTAATTGTTCTTTAGATGGCGCTTGTAGTGTCGTTGTCATTTCGCACTTTCATTTTGCTGCAAACAGACTGTGTATGCTTACAGTTCATAGAAGCATGGTCATGGTCACACCACTGTGCTTTCTTTGCATCAGGTCTAGACATGAGACACTGTTTTCTACCTAGAAAGAAACTTGCTGTCAGTGTATGACTCCAGCTACATATTTACTGTACAGACGTGAAAGTCCAATCAATCTTCTCATAAAACTCAAGACACACGCAAGAAAATGACTAAGCGTATTTCCCAAAATGTCAAACTATTTTTTGTACTTCATGATATTTTGTCCAATTTTCTGTGCTCTAAATCTGAGCGGAGGGAATGTATACACTGATGTGGCTGTAAGGTTCCTCACAGTAAAGCTGAAAGTTTCATTTCAAATCCAATGACCTGGATGACAAAGTCCTCACAACAAACATTGTCCCAATACGCTGACTGCACTGTATTCTGATATTTTTAAATCTGAGCACCATTTTTTAAAACAAATTTTGAGGTCTATAGGACTAATAGTTTTGGACCAAAAGTTTTGGAACTGGTCCAGTAGATCACTTCAGTCATCAGTTGTAAATGGGCTGCAAAGGCTAAAGGTGCTTGTTTTGCTACTGACAGGCTCAGATTGTTATTCCAAGTGTCTGACAGACAATAACCTAAAGTACGAAACTTCTCTTTCCAACTCTGACTCACGTTTCCACTGTGTCTTCCTGCAACAACTCAACCTATAGCGAGATTTTAGAGCAAGACTTTCTGTTTCCTGTTAACCAAAAAGGTCTGTCTCTGTAGGGCTCCTTTCCATAATGTTGTCAGACACTTTGAATAAGAATTTGAACCTGTAAGTGGCAAAAACAAGCACCTTTAGTGGACACACTTTTCACATGCGCAATTGCCTGCAAGGATTAAGCCCATTCTCAGCTGCTGGCTGAGGCGATCTACTGGACCAAATACCAATACCAAAATTTGCAAAATAAAAATTAAACATACTGGAATTGTCCCTTAGAAGGTAGTATAACTACAGCAGCTGATCAACACAATTGAGGTTTTAGGTAAAAAGATGTTGAAAACAATACCTGGTATGTTGTGACATAACAAGTGGTTTTCTGAACGCTTCTGACATGAAATGATGACACTTTCCCTGTAATTTAGAGAGAACTGAAGAAGTGAAAGTGTGTAAACTGAAAGATGTTACTTAAGCAACATAATGGCAACCAATCAACCAAGAGGGCCAGAGAGTGAACAACACTGTAATGAGAAAAACTCACTTTGCCTCACCTATAAAGTCATTCATATGCTCTCAGCTTGTGTTGCTTTTCTTTGTTTGTGTGTGTGTGTATATATGTGAAGCTATAGGCATACTGTATGTGCGCATGGCACTGTTACATGTGCATTCACCTTCACTTTATCATTACCACCATATGACACAAAAGTAGAGACAGAGAGCAAGTGGAGAGAATGGAGATGCAGGTATAGCAGGGAAGCCATTATTTTGTGGCGATTGAAAGTTGTTATTGCAAAAGTTTTTGCAGAGAAGAACATAGTAGCCGTTTCAGCAGAAAGTATTTGTTGTAAAATTTCATTTTCTTTTCAGTTACATAAAATGTGCATCACTCTGATGCAGTGGCATTATTACCTCTGCAGAACAAGGTTAAGCTTGCGTATTGATTATGGCATGATGTTTGTATAATGCAAATTGCGCTTGCAGCAACATGAAACAAAGCACAGTGCTCGAATTGAATTCAGGAGGAGATGAGATGGGCCAACGGGGTGGTGTGATGGTTTTACAAAGCACTGAGATGAGAAAAGAAACAGAGTGGATTTTGCAAGCCTTTCACTTTGAGCTGAGCTTAGTCGGATCAATCAGGAATTTCTTTTGCTCTAAATGGATTGGCATGTATCTAGAATCTCATGTAACATGTGTCCCAACATGGGTCACAAGCTCTGTTGGAGGTCGTACCTTTGGTTTACTGTAGTATTAGTGTCCGAAGCTTATGTAGTAGGAAATCAATAAATTGTGCTCTTCTTATTGAGTCCATTAAAAAGAACATTTTGAAATTCTACATAAAGCTAAATGAGCCTGGAATAGTGACAATCTGTTATAAATGTAGATGTTTGATGTTACACAGCTTGCCAGTCAGTATTTTTTGTTTGTGTGTTAATACAGCCGACCATTCAGCTTTTCCCCATTAGATTGCTCCTTGTCATAGCTCATGGCTCAACAGAAGCTCGTCTCTCACCATAACAGTATGTCCCTCCATCAGGCCTTCCTCACAGCAACAGCCCCCCCTAACAGTCTCCTGTCTCTGTGCTCAGGTATGGACATGGAGGAGAGGACCAGGCAGATGAAACTGAAGATGAACAAGTACAAACAAGGAGCGGGCTCTGACTCCAGACTGGAGCAGGACTTCCACAAGGTAAAAACATGTCCAGATATTCTAAATGTATGTTTCGGTACTCCAGATTCATCGAAAACATGTACCTATAGTACGGTACACTGCTTGCACGGTTGCACTGTGCATAGGCCATATGGTACACTTTGAAAGCAGTCAAGCATGTACACATGCACATATCAACATCAGGCTGCACATGATGTGCATTGATGTTTGCATAGTGTACATACTGTGTATATATATATATATACACACACACACACACACACACACACACACACAGTCACACACATACACCAAACCAGGTAAACACAGGTTGGAAGTTAGGGTAGGTTCACTTGATGCCTCATTTCACCCAAATTACAAAAAGCTAAATGTATATGTATCTCCACTTCCTCCTAGTGCAGCTGAGCCATGCAGATTGTTTTGCTTTGACATTTTACTAAAAAATACTTTTGGAAAACTCAGTAGCAACATACATTCCTAGAAATAATGTTAGCAATTCAAAATAATTCCCAGACCTTCCATTCCAGATGCAGAGGTTTTCAACTGTCATTCTTTAGTTCTTTGAGCCATACAAACATAAGTGGATTCCTCCAAATCCTACAGTAGCACATAAAAGCAAAATGATCTGCAAGGCTAGATACAACCAGAAGTAAGTGAGGAAATGTTCTTTCTCTTTGCCATTTAGGTGAACTGAACCTTTAAGCTTTTCGTTGTTAATTCAAGGAATGTGACGGTGAGCGTGTGCAGACTCAAGCGTTTACTACTCTGTTCTGCAGAGGTCCTGAGCATGTTTAGAGAGCTCGGCCTGAGTCTGGTGTCTCGCTCGCTGCAGTCTGGGCCAAGATAAAGGCTCTCTGTCCAGCTTTCCTTTTAAGTCTGTGGTATGAAAACTATTGCATTAGGAGCAGCTAATGTGTGTGCTAGGAGTCTATAAAAAGCAGATTCAACTGTGAGGTGTCCTTCTCTGCTGAACATAATCCTTCTTGGAAGTGCCTTTTACAAAACAATGCACTCACTATTATTAAACAAAATAAAACCCGCAGTGTAACACAAAACAGTTACACTCGTAACTATCAGTTCAGGTTCTCTTAAAGTAAACATCCCACAAGACCAAAATACACACAGCATATTATATACAAATCTTCTTGAACCAGGGTTGTGCCAAGATCGTCATCCCAGTTGAGCTCCATGCAAGCCTCAGTGTAAAGCTAGTTAAGTAAAAATCTGTTTTGTTTTTTAATTTTAACATTCATATAATATGAATATGATATCGTCATAGATCAATCATAACTCAAGATCTCAGATTTTTGATCTTGTCATGTTCTCCCATTTATTTATATCCGAGCTTTTAGCTCTACTTTTCCTAATTAACTTTTCTTGCTAATAATAATGCTTGAGAATATAAGAGTTGATCTGGACCTACCCTATACGAAAAAAGAGATTTGTAATGATGTGGCGCCTGTATAAAAAGAACTGAATTTAATTGAGAAATAAAATACATTTTTGAAATGTGAATTATGTATACTTTGCCAAGCAACACAACAATATTCAATAATGTATTTTGTTCATCTTGAAATCCCCAAATAATATTGACATGGGATAAAGGTACATGGATTGGTTGTTTTGATAGTCAATCTGCCACCTGCTGCCAAAAGGATGCAACATCTGGACAATACCAGAATAAATGCCTAGTGTCCTCCTCATCAGCACAGAATCTACAGATGTTGTCCTCAGTTATTCTCTATAGTTTAAGCATTTTCCTTGTTGGTATTATCTTATAAAAAGTTGTAACTGGAAATTCCATGAATACGTAGAGAAAGATGACCAATAAACAAAATGAAAATGATATGGTGGAGCGCTTCTGTTTTCTAACGACATAAAAAAGATACATATCAGAGTTCATTCTACATTTTTCTGGCCTTTTTATAATTTGCTAACATATAGTGAAGAGATGATTTCTCTTTGAAGGGCGACATCTAAATTATGTAGAGATGTTTTGATCATCTTTCTCCATCGTAAAGGGATTGCAGACAATATCAGCAATAATAATAATAATAATAATTTGTACATATTTCCCCATATTTTGCAATTAAACATTAATAGTTGAAAAAATCCCCCTTGAAGTCTAGTACATCATTCACACAATAAATATGATTAAATAAAAATAGAGACGCACAGTCCACAGTATACAAATATTCTCATTTAGCCATAGCAGCTGTTGTCTTGCCTCTACAGAATTATTTGCTGACAAATTACATAACAAATTACCATAACCATCAGGACATTAAATTTTTTTTAATAGGGAGAAATAAAAGTACACCCTTTGTACACATTTTCCCATTTCAGAATTTTTTTTTCATGTGCATTAAAAAAATGTACATCAGGAGAAGTCAAAGACAAAAACAATAAGTAAACTTCAAAACTATGAGAGAATTAATTATCGTAACTTTACCATAAATTGACAAATGTTTACTTACACTGTTTCATTTGTTTGTTTTCACTATGGAGTTTTTATCCGCTGGTATATGTATTCCCTAAAGAGTCACAGGGCCATCTGACCATTTAATAGGGGCCCGGCAGGATAACTTAAAATTTATATTTTTTAATGATCCAATTCTAAGAATACAACATTTTCATAGTTTGGTTGTAAACCAGATAAGGAGGCAAATGATTGTAACTCCAAAATAAGTTTCTCTAGAGAGATGACATCTGCTTTTACATGGAAGGAAGCATCATCAGCATTAAAGGAATAATTGCAAATAAAGAATTTTAAGAATTTGCACCACTGAAGTAAATTATCATCTAAGGTGGGTCCTGCATTATTAACTAATATCTATGCCTCCCTGACTTGTAGAGGGCCCTTGTGTCAAAATCTAGTTTTAAGACTTAATTTTAGTTTATAAATAGGTCTATAGGGGCCCAACAGCTCATTTCTGATAGGAGCTGGACTTAATGCAGGACTGCCCTGAACATACGGAGTTCTCAGACATTATCTCACCTTGTGAAAACCTGCAGGATTAACCCCTCAGCCTGATGTATTCCTGCTATTTGAATGTCTTTTTGATGTGTTGGTCTGAAGTATATTCTGACCTTTCAAAAGGCACACCTAATATGCCTTATGTAACAACATCATCCCTACTCTTTCTTTCTGTACTCCTCTGAGAGCTAAACTAATACGTCTATTCACATTCATCTGCTCACTTCTGCAGCAGAACTTATCTTGATCAAGATTGGTTGTCCTTAAAAAGCTAAAGGCATCCGAGCAGTGTTTTGGCTGCACTTAAAGTTCATACCCTTTCTTCAGATTTTAAAGTTTAAAATCTATGATGAATGTCTCCTTTTTACAAGTACAGTATGGATAACCATTAAACATTTGTAAAGAACATGGACATTGTTATACTTGTGTTTGCTGAAGGGCTGCAGAAGTCAAGCACCAGAAATTGTTCACCATAGTAATAACCTGTTGTTTTTGTCCTCTCTGCAGCGTTCAGGCAGAGATCCACGGGGCTCTGATAACCTGTCGGCCAAGTCATCGGACAGCGATGTAAGCGACGTGTCCGCTGTGTCGAGAACCAGTAGTGCCTCTCGGTTCAGCAGCACGAGCTACATGTCTGTCCAATCAGAAAGGCCGCAAGGAAACCGCAAGATCCGGTAGGATGATATCCACACCAGGGGACAGTGAACTTTGTCTTACTCTTTAAACTCATCAAGCTGTTATCAGAGATGGACTAATTCCCCCTCAGCTGTGAACTTGTCTTTCCATATATGTTGCCACATCCAGACGCTTTCAGCTGCGAAACTGTCTGCACATGGTTAAGCTGAAAAGGGAAAGTGCACATGCCTGGCACTGTGTCATTTTCTCACCGTGATGAGTTCAGGTTTGGCTCCGTTTTAGAAACATCTGGAACCAAATGTTTGAACTTATTCAGGCTGTTGGGGAAGTTTGTCCATATCTGGCAACGCACATTAAAAGATCAAACACATTGCATCTCTTTGGTTTTGTCTCATATCAAAGCAAAAAAACAAATTCATTTGCACGGCGCTTTCCTGTAAGTCTACATTTCTCATTTTCTGTTATTTTGTATCAGTCTGCTTTTGATCTTGGCTGCACTGTGTCTCTGTGTTTGTCTTTCTTTCTCTTGTTGTTCACAATGTTCATGCTTTGTTTGGTTTTCTTTCTGCTTTGCATGTGCTGCTCTCTTGCTTCTGTGTCCGTCTTCAGCCAGTTGCGATCAAGGAGCCAGTCTCGGGAGGGGGATGAGCAGTTAGGGGAAGTTCTAGAGGAGGAGGAGGTGGGTGGGGGAGGTGGAGATAAAGGGAAACGTGCCAGTAAAGCGGGGAGATTGCACGGAGGGAGAAAGGGATCAGGAGGGAAGGTAGACACAGACAAGGAGCATCAGGAGGATTTGGTGGAGAAAGAAGAGGACTTGCACCAGAGGAGTATCTCAGAGACTGACCTCAGGTAACACGTGTGTGGCAGCCTCTAACTGTAGACTCCCACTAACAGTAATGAAGACCTGTAGCTCCCAGTGGCACACTGACTTCTGCACGTTGACATGACGATGTGCAAAGCAGAGTGTGGTGACTCTCCTCCACCCTTTAATCTTGATAATTATCTAACTGTGGCCCCATTAACCCTTACCAGTATTAAAGTAGCATGACTAAGCTTGAATATTGTAGTGAGTGGACAACAGTTTGGTAACCCATGCAGCCTGTTCAAAACGCAGATAAGATGGACACAGAAACAGTACAGCAAGAATTTAAGATTAAGTAGCAGTTCACCCAAATTACAAAGACATTTTTTTTAATACTTTTTATTTAGCCATACAGACAGGTTAAGTTTAATTTAAGTTTAATCTTCTGCAAGAATACAGTACAGAGAACAAAGGATGCATGTACAGTATATATGTATGTATAGATGGGAGTCACGGCGGTAAGGAGGGAAAGAAAGTGGGATAATAAGATGAAGGAAGGTAAGAGTGTTAGAGTGTTAGCATGACATCAACCATGATGGAAGGCATGACATTTCATTTAAGAAATTATTACACATGAAAAGATTACTTGTCCTCACCCCATTAAATTGGGAAATATCTCTTTCTACAAACAGTGGGAGAAAATCAAAGATTTCTTCAGATGTTCCATATGGGTTCCTAGTCTGTGACAGAATAACAAACTCTCATAGAAAATTCTTAACATTGCAAAACTAAACCTTGCACAGTTTGCTAGCATATAGTGGCAAGATGCACCTTAAAGGCACACTACAGTAACAATGCTTTGCTTTCTCCAATGAAGTGCCAAGTGTCTGATTTCATTATGGTTACCTTTGCCTTATGTGCCATTCTGAAGAGTATCATTTAGCTTTGAGATTTAGTTTAGTATTTATATTTCAGCACGTAGCATGAAAAAATAAGGATGTATTTCATTGTAATCAATCACACATACATGACTGAATGCATGTGTGGAAATCTTTACTTTTTAATTGATGCATGCAGACTACTTTGGTTTAACAAGTTAAGACTATATTTAACGCGACCCCATTTTATTGTGGCCACAAGAGAGTATAGTTTTATTTCTGAAGAGTGCAGGACTAGCAGGTGTAAAAAGTATGTCAAGAGCAAACTCAAGAACAAATTGGTTTGGAATCCCACAGCAGGATAAAAGCTTAGCTTACTCTTCTAATAAGATGTCTTCATTATCAAATCACATTCACAGCAGGATTAAAGTTAGTGCCTCTTACTCACACTAGTACTGCTCAGAGTCTGCTTGGACTTGAGAGAAAAATACATTTAAATAAAAGCTATATCCTCTTATGTGCGATAACACTGCACCAGTGTGTACAATGTGATTAAAACGCATACCACATTTGTGGGAGGCTAAACGCATGTCGGCAGGGTGAGCAGATATATATATACAGGTATAGTACTATACCTACACAGTGAAGTTTTAGGTACAGATTAATTCTAAAAGAAGATATACAAATCCTGAGACAGTGCAATGTTGTCTACTTAGGCTGCAGTCTGTGTTGCTTTACTGTCTGTCTGTGCTGCTCAGTGCTGGGATGTTGCGTCAGTATTTTGTCTGTGTCTGTTTTTCACATGCTGTCTGAGTACTACAGTGTCACTCTGCACCTGCAACTTGTCAACCCAAAGCTTCTACATTCCTCCATCTCCTCCTCAACATGCCCAGAACATTTCTTTCTCTCTGTGTAACACGACACCGCTCATCACTGACACCGCTGTCAGCCAGCACTCAGTTCACTTTCAGTTAAGTCACTGGAAACCATAATAAATGTGATTAACATTCCTACCTTTGCAAATACGTATTGAAGATACATTTGAATGCAGCAATATTCCAATTTCAAACAATTTCTACCTCCTTGACTGAAAGTGAGCTGGATTAGTCCTGCTTTTATTATGCTGACAACTCTTATCTTTGTGATCAACCCCAATTCCTTCATGACAGCTACAGTATAAATCTATAATAGACCTAAAGTACGTTGTCACCACATGTGAGTCATTGCACATTCTGCTTTTGTGGGACAATAACACATGAAAACAGATACAATAGGATAAAATCTTTTAAAACTGATGTTGACTCAGTATATACAATTAGTTCCCAATGAATTAAATGCTCAACAATAATCCCATTTGTAGTCAAAGATATTTACACAATAATAATATCTGAGTGCTCCTAACTGAAGCAACTACATTGTTTAAAAAAAATAATTAATCTAGTCCTTCTTTAATGAAACATTGTGTGACATGAGATTAAAGCTGAAACAATTAGTTGATTAATTAATTAGTCAATAAACTGAAAATGAATCAGCAATTATTTTAATCATTTACCAATTAAAAATTACAAAGATTTGCTCGTTCCAGCTTCTCAGATGTGAATGTTTGCCGTTTTTTTACGTAATAAGCGTAGCAGTGGGGACCTCTATTTTCCATCAGCTCTTTATATCAGCCTGTACAATAATCATAAACAGTAAACATAGGACTGATCCTCAAGATTGATACTGTAAAATACTGAAAGTAATCAATAACGTTTCTAGAGATCATTGGAGGAGCCAAGAATGGAGCCATACGATGCCACCTGCCTGAAGTTGTAAAAGTTTCATTCTGACTGCTCTGCTTATCTATGTATGAAAGCCATGAAGCAGTGTGATTTGGCAGAAACATCTCCTATGCAATAAGGTCACAGTGTAAGTATAAATCTGCTACACATTAAACTAGCCTGTTCACATTAGCTTGGCCATACACACATCATGATAGCCATGTGTGTTTCTAGTCCATGAGCGCTTCCACTGCAGAGAGAGGCAAATGCACACACACGGCTCTCAGTCGTGTCCAGTGGTCTCCATGATGTGAGGAGCTTTCCACCGACACATTTAAATCCCACATCACCTCTTCTTGTCCACATCTCTTTCATCCAATATCGTTATATTATCATTCATGTTTTGAAGGACGGGGCAGATCACTACTAAAAGGAAAGCAGGGATGTTTAACGTATCTCATTCAACAACAACTTGCCTAGTGAATGGAAGGAGGGAGAGTGTTGTGTTCTGAGTTACCTCTAAAGCTGATGATAACATTTCAATATGAGCTTCAGACTTGAATTAATCACTTCAGTCACTGAAAAACTTAGTAGCTGTGTTGGCAGGCATGTACACATGCTAATGCTCTGGCTGGGGGGCACTGTTGCCATGATAACTACTTTTTCTGCCTCACCTGATAAAGAAGCAGTGATCCTCTATGTTAAAGCCGAAGAATATGAGGGGATAAGTGTGGGAGGACAGGATGAACTTTGCGTGACTTTTACAAACAGCATTCATAATCCAGCTGTCAACGTAGCATATCTGTTTCTTCTTAGATGGGTAAATCAAACAGCCCTCTGAAGGGTAATTCAAGTATTTTTAATCCTGGGCTCTATTTTTACAAATTTTAGGGTCTAAATGACTAATAGTTACCAAAAGCTTTGGAATTGGCCAAGAAGATCGCCGTCACTGGCAGTTTAATGAAAACATAACATAATAATATAACTGAAGGTTGAAAGTTGCTTGGCTATCACAGCAATAGTTGCTGTGTATAAACATTATGCATAATGCAGCTTTTTTGGGGCTGATCATTCATTGTAGACTTGATGTACTGTTTACTGTTAATGGTCATGTTTTGCCTTATGGTTATCACCAAAAATGGCAAAGATTGAAAGACGGCATGGTGTCAACACTTGTGCAAGACAAAAAGAATCCATGTTTTGTTTTGCCTTGGGAACATCTTGACCTAGATGAAAATGCATGGTGAGCAATCTGCATGATGAGGAACACTATGTACTTTGGGCTGAGGTTGAAAATCAGAAATCCCTGGAGAGTCCCAGTTTTCCAAGCAGGCACATTTTACACAGTGTGACTGGCCAAGACCTGTTCAAAGAGTAGAGATACCGTAATGAGAGTGGGTGTTAGAGGAACAGTGAGTAGATGCTAGTATATATTTATTTGACTAAGTTATGTTGATTTTAAGTTAAGTCAAAGTGAAGTCAGTAGATTATCCATTTGAACCAACAGGATGTTTGTCAGTTTAGACAAAGAGCATGTTAGACCAATTTCAACTTTATTATTGACCTGCTTCCAGGACACAGATTAAGGATTGTCCCACAGTAGATATAAACATGTTGACTAGCACAGTGTGTCCAGTTAGACTAGGAGAACATTTGTCCCATTAAATGAATAAGTTATAATAATAATTTTCAATAACTGAAATGTTTTTGAAATGTGTCATACAACGTGAATTTCTCTTTGAAAGAGTCTGAACAATCTCTCTGCTCATCCGTTTGAACCTCGGTGGGTAATAATTTGTAGAGGCAACAATGCCCCAGTCCCCCTGACCTTGCCACTGTGCTGATATTTGATGTAATGGAAGAGGCAGCATTACCGCCCTGTGTTGACCAGATGAAATGCAGTCTCACTGTGATGATAGTGAAAGAGCATATTTTAGAATGTCACCTGTACCACGTAGGCCCGTGGTGTTGTCAGGAGATGAGGCGCTTGAAGTCTGCTTCAAAGCTTCTGTGCAGCATTAACTGATCAAAGGCACAAATCCCCCCAATAACAATTCAATATTTATGTAATAAAGTACAGGCTGATCCATAACAGAACCTACTGGCATTAGAACTGGCATAAACAAAAGGCTTTATACTACTTGCTGAGGTACAAGGTGCATTCTTTTAGAGCACATCTGACTTATTTCACCACCAGCTGGCAACCAAAACAAGACGTATAAACAACCAAAACATCAAGTGTTGGGGACAGGAGTTTTCTTTAGAATCCAAATGTGGCAGTGCATAGTATTCTTGTCATCAGTTAGAAGATCTATATGAGCAATCGTTTCTGAGGATTAAGTTGCAAATATTGTTTATTATCGGACTGTGAGCCGCCCTCTCTCTCTCTCTGGCACCATAGGGCTTGAAAACACAGGGACCAGGCTATGCATGTCTGGTAGATTTGGACAGACAGAGTGCTGAAGCTATAATAAGGGTTAACATTTAAATTAAAAGGATCACTCACATTCAAGGTCAAGGTAATGCAATATTGTTGCCTGCACTTGAAATCTTATAACAACGTCAGACGTAATCTTGATTCTGTACGACCATTTTCTTAATTCTAATACAACCAAGTTGAACACTAATGTCTAATATATCAAAGAGCAGAATTTGAAGGAGCCTAAGTGAAGTAATTGATGGAGGCAGTTGTCGAAATGCATTGATTCTTTTTCCATTTCAGTCAGCGTGTCTTTCCATAAGTTGCCTTTATAAGACAGTTACATGGTGGAGGTCAGGCACTTTAATTAATGAACAGTAGCCTGAGGGCCCTACACGTAACTCATCCCATTAAGAATGCAGAGCCGATGATACAGAATGTAATTTGTCTCTTAAAGATAATTTTACAAGCAGAGCTAAAATAAGACCCTCATTTGGACACCGACCTATTTCCTTTCAAACAGGAAGAGCTGGAGAATAGCGCTGATGACAGACACTTTTCTTTGTGTGTGCAGTTCAGTGTAAAAGTAGTGAGTGTGTGGTCATGACAGAAGTTGCAAGAGAGCGCTAAATGTTAAAAAGCATAAACTTGCATTTCCTAAGTTGTATGTAAATAAACCAATACCTTTAACATAAAACATAGATACTAAATCATGCGTGGTACATTGGATTTAAATTATTTCAACAGCAATGTATGTTTATAAGTAAATTGGTAAAATCTTTTAATCTAAAGTTAACTTGAGATTGAAATTTCAAACAGCAGGTGGCAAAACAATCACAATTCTGTAGGTCCATTACAAGCTGTTCTGGAGTTTTCAATCATATCAAATGGTCTTCCTCAGCAGATGAAGTTTTCCCAGTTGTTCTAGCATTGTAGGTGTTCACATGTTCTATTTTTCTGAGAACTTTAAGGATTCGTGGTCAATGTTGAGTTTTCATTGCCTATTAGCGCTATGAAGCAATGTTTTTACACATGGGTCCCAGTTTTGTTTGTCCTGCCAGTGGCCAGTGCCAGATATTTTTTGAAGGAGGAAATACATTCAACAGGATGGACCCCAAGGAAACGTGCAATGCATTTTGGTGTGTAGCACTTGTAAACAGGAGTTGGCAGACAATCTCACCACGAGTAGTTCTCCTGGAGCTTTTGATCGTATCACCATTATCTGCCGACTGCTTTTTCCAAGGTCAAGAATGTACTTTCAGTCTCAACTTTTTATACAACATGAATGAGAAATCTGTAATGGAAATGGATATTCAAACTTAAAAGTTAGTGTAATTCTGTGTACATTCACCCTAAAATAGTGATTGTTAATTGTCCATCACTCACACGACTGCAAGTCTGAATCCACAGTGTTGGAACGACTAAATGTGTCACTAATAAAAAACGTCTTGCTACAATAATACTACTGAAAATATCAAGAACAACAAATAAGCCAAAGCAAACTCATTAAATGTATATAAACTAAACACTAACTGCTGATCATGAATCCTGCAGCATGCATGTGAGTAAAGATCCCAAACACAAAGCTCTACATCAGTGGAGTCAGCACGTGGTTCAAGTGTTCACTTACTTGATGGTTTGTGTGTTTGATAGAATTTAATACAAATAGAAAAAAGCAGTGCACAACATCTTAAGGAGCTAAATACAGGTAGAGTAGGTTAAAGTTGATCTTTCACTGCACGAACAATCTTTTAATACAATACATCCACTTTAAACCCTAAACTCAGATATACTGTAAGTCATGAACTCCTGTACCTGAACTCTGTCCTTCTCTCCTTTTCACCCCACACCTTCTCATCTCATGTCCCTCTTCTGTCCTCTCTTCTTTCTTCCTCTCTCCTCTCCTCCTGTTACCTCTTCCATCATCTCTCCTTTCACATCCTTTCCACTGGCTTCCTCTCTACTCTCCTCTCCTCTCCTCTCCTCTCCTCTGCCCTGTCCTCTCTTCTCTTCTCTGTCCTCACCTGCCCCCCTGCCAATGGTGGTGGCTGACAGTGACTTTGCATCCAAAATGAAAAACAGGCAAATGGGCTCGTCGGGCGGGACGAACATGACCAAGAGCACAAGCATCAGTGGCGACATGTGTAACCTGGAGAAGACAGACGGCAGCCAGTCAGACACAGCGGTTGGCACGGTAGGCACTGATGACAAGAAGAGGCGCTCCAGCATTGGTGCCAAAATGCAGGCCATGGTCGGCATGTCACGCAAGAGCCGTAGCACTTCTCAGCTCAGCCAAACAGGTAGGGCATCCAACTGCACAGGCAGTGTACTCTATGTATGTATGTTCACATGTGCATCTGTCCTGTGGCCTCTTGTTCTGTCTGTGTGGGTTTCTCTGTCGTCTTCTGTGCTGAATGTTGAGTTCTAATACAGCTGCTCTCTCTTCTCCAGTTCTTCCTTTCCCCCACTTTTTTTTTTTAAATCTAGAACGGCTTTGGACTCTGCACAGTCAATTTCCTGTGATGAAGACAACATCATGACCTTTTCTTATACATGTTTCTCTCTTTCATCTAGGTAACAATAGTGCTGGAAATCCCTCTCTTTCTCTCTAACTCCCATTTTTTTGTTTTCTTTCTTATTACACCACTGCAGTTGTGTTTTCATGCATAATGCTGGTGATATATTGCTTTTGGTATAATCATTTGTCATTTCATTTTGGAAAATGGGTTACAGCTGTGGCAGCTTTGCACTTCTTGCCACATTGATACCCTCAGCTGCTTGTCACAGGTCACGTTTTGTCACCTAGCTCACGTTGATTTTTCCGTGTAAAACACAGCCTCAAACTGTGGGCGTCTGCAGTTGTTTGTCTTTGTTTCTATGAGTGTATGTGAGAATGTGTGCATGTGCAATATATAGACATGAAGGGGTGGTCCTTTTTTCCTTTAGCTGAATGCAGCAAGATGTATTTTCATGCAGTAGAAAAGCCGAAAATTCACTCTTTTTTCTATGCTACTTCAAAAGCGCTCAGTAACCATTTGAGAAGGGTTGAGCTGCATTAGCTGATGCCAGACAGTGTGAAAAACAGCTTAGCAGGTGACGAGCGGTGATGTGCATCTCTAAGCATCATAGTGGTCAATAATCATTTCTTCCCATTAGCATCTCTGTCCAGATTAGGCTAGAAAGCATGGCAGAGGGATGGAGAGAGATGGAGAAAAGGATGTATGGTTAAATGAGATGAGCGAGAGAGTGAAGAGAGATGGTGTGCTCACGTGGCACTGCACTGCCCCCCTGGCTCGTGATTTGGCTGGCACATGGGCAGCTGCCTCATCTCTGTTGGTTAATCATTTCTGAATCACATCAATATGCCACTATACACACAGAATTAATCCAATCAGCACTTTTTTGTGGCATTTAAGTATGGTATTATTTAAGATAGTGTGAAGCAGTTCTCCAAGTCTTGTGTTGTTAATGACATTTGTGTTGCTGAATAAAATGACACGTCTGGAGTTTACGTTTGGGAGCAGACACAAACGTGTTTAGATTTTTATTTTAAGGCACCCATTTGAACAGTTACACTCACAGATACAACGTTGAACAACACTCCTTCCCCATGCACACATTGCACAAACAGAGCAGCTTGAATCTCTTAGAACTATTAATATTTCACTCAGTGCTTCTAAGTGCATCAGATGGAGTTTCTGAAAGCGTGTGTACATATCCCTTTCAATAATTGAGATCTGTATGTGGTTCAGCATCAGCACAAACACTGCCAAGCTGCCTTTTGCCCTACTTTGTGGGGCGTCACCCAGAGAGGCTCACCGCCCGATTCAAGGGTGCATTCAAAGGATGGTCGATTTTAAAAGGCTGCTCGACAGTTTGTGTGCACTGCCAAGTGCTGGTGGGGGGATGGGCAGATCAGTCAAGCGGCACAACTCTGGCTTTGACAAACACAGGTTAGTCAGATGGAATGGATGTGCTCCCAGGTGGCCACCATGAGTAGTGTGTGCACAGTTTGCAGCTTAAGGAACTGCTGTCATCAATGGAAGGAACTTGAGTTTTCAGGAACTATGAGTGTATCACTATGTCTGAATAAATGTTTGGAGTGTATGAACAGTCACAACGGCTTAATTTTACTTTAATTGTCCATAAATCCATAACAGGACCTGAGACTGAGTGCAGGGGGCAGTACAGAGCAATCAATGGACAAGAGAGCACAGACTTTACATATACATTACATATATTTATTGAGGCAGTTGGGTACGAG
The DNA here is from genome assembly GCA_036024295.1 of Nannoperca obscura. Lineage (NCBI taxonomy): Eukaryota > Metazoa > Chordata > Actinopteri > Centrarchiformes > Percichthyidae > Nannoperca > Nannoperca obscura. The sequence continues at coordinate 83,844 of JAVQJL010070543.1, forward strand.
GCGAAGCACAGTAACACACTTGGTAAAGAAAGCAACCATATGCTCAAGAAATGTAAAAGGTTTTTGCTTTAACGTATCATTATGAAGTAAATATTGATTTCACTATGTAATGGATATAGAATAATGACACCATCTCCGTTAAGATTGGTTCTCTCTGCCCTTGAGTACGATCTCCAAGAAAAATGAAGGCTCAATTTATGCTGCATAGGAAGTGTGTCAACCATTGCACAACTAAAACAGAAAGATGATAGCCATTGGATGTATAAAGAGAATGAGGAAAGCGCTTTTACACAAGGTGTTGTAATCCTGTAAATTCTTTCAGTAAAGTTATTCAAAAAAGAGAATAGCGCTAGTAAATTTGACTAGTAATTAGTTTTTTCTAAGAAGAAATAAAATTATTCACAAATGTGGTTGTGGAAAGGTTTGACAGTCAGTGCTGTGTTTACATTGGCTTCAATCTTTGCTTGAACAATTTTAGAAAAATACATTTTGAAAATAACGTTAAGCTTATGCATGTGCTCATTTATGGCCTTTATAGGTGTTACATTGGTCATCATGAGCAAGCTGAAACATCAAGTTGATTTATTATGCTCAATTGTCCCATCCACCAGTCAGCAGTCCTCCAGTACATTATGTTTTAAGGTCAATAGAGAGCCGCTTTATTCCTAATACCCCCCAACCAAACTGCTGCTACACAGCCTGACTCAGCTAAAAGCACACAGTAACACTCAAATCCTGCAAGCTTATTGAAAATCTGTCTCCATGCATTAATCTGTTCATTTCTTCTCATTTTTCCTTCTGATTGGCATATGAAAAAGAGGCCTGTTTTCTCTGCCTATTAAGGCAAAGCAAGGCAGTTTTATTTATAAAGCACCTTTCATACACAGAGGAAGATTCAAGATGCTTTACAGAGAAGTTGATGCATTTACTATTACATATTGTCAGTGGGGAGGCTGTTATAAAAAGTATGCTGATGAAGATGTTGTCAGCAGTTTACAGAGTTGACCTGCTTCACCTTTCCAGTTCAGTTTTTACAGTGAATCATTATTGGCTGTGTTTGTCCTCTTATGTTTGATGCTTCAAAGTTTTTAATTTTGAACACAAATTATAATGTTTACTTTCAGCATTTCTCACACACACATACATTCTTAAGGTATTGTAAACACATTCGAATTAATGGTCTAAATAGATTGCAAATAAAGATAGACAACAAGAAAACTCCCCAAAAGTGAAGCCAAAACACAATCGCCTCCTGGTGGCGGGCCGTACATACCGCCCCGTCCATGTAAGTGGCTGTGACATGGGCCAAACTGAAAAATCTAAGTACATGTCAAATGATGGTTTTTGATTTAGGTAGTCCTTATCAGGTTGATGTATGTTGATGTATATCTGTTCATTCTTCTGATAAGTTTGGTTTTGATTAGTTATGATTGTTACTGTAAATGTATGTGGTGTGACGACATGTTTGACAACTTGTTGTGTGCTCATGACTGGTTCAGGTGGATGTATGGGCAGAACCTCAACACGGATCACTACTGCGCAGATTTGGGCTTCTCTGTACAGTGGGAGATGCGTCATCCATCTTTTTATGCAGTCTATAATATTCTACCCCCCAAAAACATAGCAAAACATTCAACGTAAATCAGATATGTGTATCACATCACTGTATGCTTATTCTGGGCAGGGGCATCCTTACGTGTGTTTGTAGAACATAAGGCACAAGTAATATGGGTACGTTCATAAAGTGAAGACAAAGTGAATATTTTACTTCTCCCAGCAGTGTTTTGGTCTGCTTGCACTGCATACAGGCATGGAGTGTATGAATTGTTCGGGATTATTTGAGTTGCCTTTTTAGGAACAATGCTGCTTCTCTTGGCTTTCAGTCCAGTATGCATAGCTGAAAGGCAGCTCTTTCAGTCTTATTAAGCATGTCTTCTCTCATTTTGCATAATGAAGTATAGGATGGAAACAGAATAGGAGGGCCATCTCTCTTTCACAACACTTGTGAAAGTGTAAACAATAAACAATTTTCTATCATTTCTAAAAAACAGCTACCTGATAATCCATTTCAGTAAGTTTACCCCATAATGGCCTGTGTCTAAAAGTCCTGATGGTGTCCCAGAAACATAATCAACAGCAAGCTTTACAGCACAGCACAGTCTCTGACTATTTGGGCTGAGGATGTGAACAGTGCAGGAAATACAGGAAATTGGGCCTTAATAGGCAAAACAGGCGAGGCTGCCTGCAGTGATATAGAAATAAGAAAAAGATGGAATCAGTAGGGAAGTATGATTCTGAGGATGTGGTATAATACATTGTCTATAACATCTAGCTTTCTGTTCCCCTGGGTGCAGCCTTGAGTATTCTAGCTTCTTTGTACGTCATACTTTTCCCTACCTGACCCTGAAAGAATCTAACTATTTGGACCAGATTTGACACACCCTTAGCTGAAATATAATATAATATAATAAAATGTGACATTTCACTCACTTGGTTTTATACATTTTTCCTCAGGATGGTTGCATGCCTGAAGGTGTCGCATGATTCCATAGCACAGTAATGTGAATACAGTATGTTGTACTGCTATTTCATACCTTACAAATCGAAATATCCAGGACTTTCTAACAAATAGTATGATCCCAGGGTCATTGTGTTCATTGATAAATTCAAAACTTTACGTTAAATGTTCTCTCAATAAACGAGGCATGAATGCCACCTAACTCACTATGCCCAGAATAGCTAAATGTATACAGGAGGAAGAAAAATGTATTGGCTGCCCCATTCCTTCTCTCACTCTCACCTACACCATACTGACGTAGTTTTGGACCTCCAAAGCCCTCAGACAGACTGTTTTGTATGTGGTAAAATAGCTGAACTTTGAGCTTTTCAGTCGAGGTAATTTATCTTCCGAGTTGAGTTGGGTGACTATCTCAGCAGCTCCTCCGCTAGCTGAGGCTGCTAATTAATCTCCTAGGGGGCCAGGGCAGACATGCTGCTCACAGGATGATTCATGAAAGGAACACAGCAGCACAGGTACAACCGAAGCTGAGGGACACCAGTGACCCAGTGCTTTTTCCCTTCCCTCTTCCTACCTCACTTATTCCCTTATTCCCTCCTAAGTTATATTTGTATCTCTCTCTCTCTCTCTCTCTCTCTCTCTCTCTCTCTCTCTCTCTCTCTCTTTCTCTTTTTGGGGCTACCAGGGCGAAC